>MU748336.1:77462-98604 GCA_026770625.1 Nicotiana glauca | reverse complement strand
CCCCCCCCCCCCCCCCAAATAGAAGCACATAATTAATTATTTCACCTATGGGGACAATTCCCTCTTACAAGGTTAGAAAGAAGACTCACCTCGCTCTGAAGATTCATAATCGGCATTCCACGCCCTTCCGAAAACTCTATTTGATGCACCACACTCCAAAACTAGCCAACGATTATGCAAATCCATTAATATATGCTCAATTATTCATTACAATCTAATTTATAGCAATTCCTAACTCCAATCGAAAAGTTGACCAAAATGCCCTTAGGCCCAAGTGCCCGGGAATCTAAAAAATTTTGAAGATAAAGACTACCCATGAACTTAGAAACTCAAATATATAATTTTTTACTAAATTCCATACTCCATATCGTGGTTAAATTACAAAAATATAATTTCTAGGTTTTTCCCTTAAAACCCCAAGTTTTTCTACACAATTCATGCTTAAATCCACACATAATTGATGTATTTAACTCGTAATAGGTGGGGATATCTTACCTTGACGTTGATGATGAAAATCCTCTTTTGAAGCTCCCCCGAAAATCGCCCAAGCCAAGAAAATATGTGAAGAAATGGCAAAAATCCCAATTTTAAACAATCATTCTGCCCCAGCATTTTTCGCACCTGCGGTTCAACGACCGCTTCTGCGGTTTCGCAGGTGCGGTTACAATGCCGCATCTGTGGTCTCCCCTGGTCCTCCCCATTTTTGCTTCTGCGAAAGCACTTCCGCAGATGCGGTCCTGCTTCTGTTGAACATTGACCGCATCTGCGGTCCGCTCTAGCTACCCCTCATTCCGCATCTGCGACCACTCTACCGTAGATGCGGTCCCGCATCGACGGAAACATGACCACATTTGTGGTCCCTTCTTTGCTTAGTCCAAATCCACTTCTGCGGCTCCCTTTCTGCTTTTGCGGGGCCGTTTCTGCGGCTAGCCCACCGCAGAAGTGAAAATACCAGCAACCAGATCCTTCCGCCCTCTTCCAAATTCCAAATTCGATCTGTTAACCATCCGGAATCCACCCGAGGCCCCAGGGACCCCAACCAAACATACCAACCAATTCCAAAACACATTACGGACCTGCTCGAGGCTTCAAATCGCGTCGAACAATGCTAAAATCATGAATCGACCTCCAATCCAAACTTAATGAACTTCAAAATTTCAAACTTCTATTTCCGTTATTTAAACCCATGAAATAATGTCCAATTGACCTAAAATTTTACGTGAAAGTCATATTTGACATTACGGACCTACTCCAACTTTCGGAATTGGATTCCGACCTCGATATCAAAAAGTCCACCTCCGGTCAAACTTCTCAAAAACCTTCAAATTTCTATCTTTAGCCAAATGGCTCCAAAATGAACTACGGACCTCCGAATTCACTTCCGATAGCTTCCCCAACTCCAGCATCACCATACGGATTCACAGTCTCGGAATCCCAAACTGACATCGATAATACTGAAATGCACTTCAAGCCAAACTTATAAAATTTCTTCTAAAATGCTAACTTCTACAATATGCGCCAAAACACTCCCGGTTTATCCAAAACTCGAACCGGGCATACGTCCAAGTCTGAAACCATCATACGAACCTGCTGGAACCTTCAGATTTCGATTCTGAGATCGTTTACTCAAAATTCAAATCCTAGTTCATTCTTTCAACTTTAAGCTTCTGAAACAAGAATCCTCCTTCCAAATCAACTCTGGACTTCCCGAAATTCAATTAAGACCATATGTACAAGTCACAATACTTGAAACGAAGCTGCTCATGGCCTCAGACTGCTGAATGATGTGCTAGGGCTCAAAACGACCGGTCGGGTCGTTACATAGATACACTTCTGCTCACCTTCCTCTCTACCACCATCTCCCAAACTTTCATAGTGTGACTCATCATATTGTATAATTGTTGCAGTTTTGGATATCACCTTTATTTTTGCACAACTAAATCACCATTCTCCACCTTCAATCTTCGGGTATATTCTTCATACTGAAAATGACATCAAACAAACTAGTAAGCCACTCTAAGTCTGTCTTACCCTCTTCCTTCCAAAATTTCAAGATCTCATCAGGCCTAGTCGCTTTACCCCATTCCCATCTTTCACATTGCACCCTCAACCTCCTCACTCTTAATATGCCTACAAAACCCAAAATCTCTTTGATTCTCTTAGTTCTCCAACTCACTCAGTACGATGTCATATCCCCTTCATCATTCAAGAGTCTATAAAAGTACTTCTGCCATCTACACCCGATACACGCCTCTTCCACCAATACCTTACCATCTTCGTCTTTGATGCACCTCACTTGATCTACATCTCGATCCTTCCTCCCCCAAATCTTGGCTAACCTGTACAACTTCCTATTACCTCATTTGCCCCCAAGATCCTCATATAATCACTCAAATATTGCAGTCTTAGCCACCCTAATTTGCCTCTCTCCTTGCCTTATTATAACACTCCCTACATGTCCTCTTATCCTCCTTGTTCGTGCTCCCCACTAACTTTAAATATGCCATTTTTAGCTTTTTCTTTTCCTTAGACCTTCTCATTCTACCACCAGTCCCTTTTGTGGCCTCTCGAGTAACGTTTCTATAGCACCCAACTGGTTGTTTTGAGCTCTAGCACATTATTCGGTGGTTTGAGGCCTTAAGCAGCTTCACTTAAGGTATTATGACTTGTATGCATGGTCGGAATTGAATTTCGGGAAGTTCGGAGTTGATTTGGAAGGAAATTCTCATTTTATAAGCTTTAAGTTGGAAGAATTGAGTAAGGTTTGATTTTTGATTAAACGACATCGGAGTCGGGATTTGATGGTTCCAACAAGTTTGTATGATGATTTTGGACTTGGGCATATTTTCGTATCGGGTTTTGGATTACCTGGGAATGTTTTGGCACCTATGGTGGAAAGTTGGCATTTTGGAGGGATTTCATAAATTTAGGTAGAAGTGTATTTTAATATTATTGATGTCCATTTGGGATTTCGAGCCTAGGAATAGCTCTGTATGGTGATTCTGGTCTTAGGAGCATGTCCGACGCAGATTGGAGATCCGTAAGTCATTTTTGGGTCATCTAGCGAAAGTTGGAAGTTAGGGGTTTTGGAAGTTTGACCGGGAGTGCAATTTTTGATATAAGGGTCAGATTTCAATTTTGAAAGTTGGATTAGGTCCGTAATGTCAAATTTAACTTGTGTGAAAAATTTGAGGTCAATCGGACTTGATTTGATAGGTTTCGGTGTCGAATGTAGAAGTTTGAAGTTCTAAAGTTTATTAAGCTCGAATTGGAGTGCAATTTGTGGTTTTGGCTTTGTTTGATGTGATTTGAAAGCTAGACTAAGTTCGTATTGTATTTTGGTATGTATTAGTATATTTGGTTAAAGTCCCAAGGGACTCGGGTGGATTCCGAATGATTAGAGTATAGATTTTTGGAATTAAGAAATTCTGAAGCTTCAGGCTTCTGGTGAAATTGCACCTATGTGGATTTGACTGTAGGTGCGAGATCGCAGGTGTGGTGGATTGGTCGCAGAACCAAAAAGGAATGACTTGGGAGGGGTGCAGGTGCGAGGAATTCCCCGCAGAAGCGAGACCGTAGGAGTGGTCAGGGTCTCGTAGGAGCGAGAGCGGGTTTTGTCCGCGGAAAAGGATTTGGCTGAGTGCAATCGAAACTGCACATGCAATGGGAATTTCCCCAGGTGTGGAGCCGCATGAGTGGTTGATGGACCGCAGGTGCGGTTGACGGACTGCAGGTGCGGAGGTCGGACTGGGTTGAGTGTTCTTTAAGATGAGATTTGGCCTATTTTTCTTTCACTCTTCACTTCGTTGGGTTGATTTTGGAGAGCTTCAAGGAGGGATTTTTATCAAGCAACACAAGGTAAGTGATTCCCACCTATTACAAGTTAAATACTTGGATTATAAATAGATTTTAACATGGAATTCGTGGAAAATTTATTTTGGTAGAAAACCTAGAAATTGATATTTTTGGATTTTAACCACGAATTTGGGCATGGAATTGGGAATAAATTATATGTTTGAGTTAGTAATGTTATGGGTAATGTTTATCTACGAAATTTTTCGAATTTCGGGCACGTGGGCCTGGGGGTTGCCCTTATTGACTTTTCGAGCGGAATTAGGAATTTGTTTAAATTGATTGATAATGGGTATTAGAGTATATTTTGATTGGTTTGCACCTTATTTGACTATTTTTTGATTGACGGGAATCGGTTTGAGGTGTTAGAGAGGCTTTGGAGCCGGTTATGGAACTTCGAAGCGAGGTAAGTCTCCTGTCTAACTCTGTGAGGGGGAAACTACCCGTAGGTGATATATTTAATATAACTTGTATCAGGGTCTACATACGCACGAGGTGGAGAGAGTCCTTACGTAGTTAGATTCATGTTATTATCCGGGTAGACACCATGTTATACTTGTATTATAGGGAATATCTTTGCTCGCTCAATTCTTTTATTTTGCATTACGACTTGAGACTAGACATGCGTAGAGTGATAGACTTGCAATTGTAGAGATTTCACGAGTTTCATGATTTGCCACAGAGTAATGTTGTTCTTTTTACGCGCGCTATGCATTTACATCAAACGATTTTCCTTAAAAATTATAACTCACACGTTTATTCGTGAGTGGGGGGTCAAGGACTCATCTAAGCTTCTTATTCTAATGGAATCAATATGTTCTCATCAACAGGATTTATGTACCACACTCTCATGGGAGTGGGCCGTTCGCCTCGGCAGTTTAATAGATACATCTATGGTTCATGCAGTTCGACCCTCGGCAGGATTATGATGGGATCGGGTTGTACGCCTCGACATTTCTATAAAATATCCTCATGGAATTGTACATAATATTTGGCCAGAAACCAGTGTATCTGTGAGTTTTTTTCCTGATTTGACTTATAACGACCTATTTGCTGAGGTCCATTTTATATATATATATATATATATATATATATATATATATATATATATATATATATATATATATATATATATATGTGTGTGTGTGTGTGTGTGTGTCTGTGTGTGTGTATGTGTGTGTATCGCGCGCGCGCTACGATTGAGGAGGAATTTGCTAATTGAGAGCTTGAGTTTATTGTAAAAAGGAGAATTATACCATGTATTTATACTTGTTTATTTACTCCGCCTCATATGTGTTTACCTCTTTACTGTACCTGGTATTATTGGACCACTAGTAAGTGTCGATGTCAAACTCTCATCACTACTCCTCCGGGGTTAGGCTACATAGTTACTGAGTACACGTTGATTTACATACTCATACTACACTTGCTGCACATTTTTGTACAGGTACATTTATGTATGGTGGTTCTTTGGGCGCGGAGGCGCTAATGATGCGGGGACTTACCGCGAGCTGCATTGCATGTTATGATCCGCAGCCGGCAGAGTCTCCTTCAGAGTTATTTATATTTTCTTGTCTAATTTATTCCGGACAGATATTGTATTTGATTATCCTTCCTAGTTGATGCTCATGCATTTGTGACACCGGGGTTTGGGGGTGCTTACGGGTTATTCATTATTGTAGTTGTGAAAAATATTATCATCCACCCTATAAACTTTATTTCTTACTATTTAATTGAAGGAAATTATGATTTAAAAAATACTCAAATGATTAATTAAGCTAATAAATTATTGTTGGCTTACGTGACATCAGTGTTAGGCGTCATCACGACTTTTTATGGGTTTTTTATCGCGACAGCTTCGTGATCCCTAATACTCTCTAACTGCTTCCTTAATGCAGTTCACTACCATGGATGTAACTAATAGTATATATGTGGTGACCCGGCCCGTTGTCACATGAGTTACGACCCTGTTTCCCCCATATTATGTTTCTCTATGCTTCATTATCGGTAATTGAGGTAATCGAGTAGAATTGGATTGGTTTTAGATAGAAATGAGACACTTAGTCTCTTAAAGGAAAGCTTGTTTTGGAAAAAAGTTAACCGGAAGTTGACTAGTTAGTTAGAGGGATTGGATGCGATTTTCGGTGATTCGGTTAGCTTCGGGGGATGATTTGTGGCTTAGGAGTATGATCGAAAGTGATTTTGGAGGTCCGGTGTAGAATTAGGCTTGAATTGGCAAAGTTAGTATCTTGGCAAAGTTCGGTAAGTAGGTGAGATTTTGATCCGGGGGTCGGAATGGAATTCTAAGAGTTGTTGTAGCTTTGTTAGGTTATTTTGGTAATGTGTGCAAAATTTCAGTTGAATCGGAGGTGTTTAGGCCGGATTTTTGATCGAATGCGAGTTTCGGAAGTTTTGGTTGAACTTAGGCTTTTATTTGATGATTTTGATGTTAACTATAGTGTTTTGACGATTCGAGCAAGTTTGAGTAAGGTTTTGGGTCACATCTGTTTTTTTGGTTGAGGTCCTGGGGGCCTCGAGATGAGTTCGGGTGGCTAAACAGAGAGTTTTGGAGTTTTGGCATGTTTTAAGGTTGTCGGTACCTGGTATTTCTGCATCTGCGAAAAAGGGACCGCAGAGGCCGTTCCGCAGATGCGATAGGGAAGGCCGCAGGTGCGATTTTGGGGGTTCTGGCATTTTTCGCAGAAGCGGACTAGAGCCCGCATAAACAGTTATAGATCGCAGAAGTGGTCCTGGGTGATTTAAGGAAAACCGCAAAAGCGGTAGAGAGGCCGCAGAAGCGGTATTTTGGTCGCAGAAGCGAAAAGGACTAGGCAGAAGCATTTAATTTAACCTTCGCGAATTTTTGAAAGAACACAACATTTCCACTTCGGACTAAGAGGGTTTTGGGTGATTTTGAAGAGGATTTCGAGGGCTTTCATCAGATATGGGTTCTTGGACTTAGAACACGTTATTATGGTGTAAAATCATGGATTAACACTGAAAACCCAGGGAATTAAAGGTTAAAAATGGAGGTCAGGGCTTGAAACTTAAGAGAATTTTAACTAGGGATTTGAGGGGCCAAATGGACTCTGATTCTTGTGAATTTGATATGTATAGACTCGTGTCGAGATAAGGAACATTTTGGTGTAAAAATTTCTGACTTTTGAGAAGTGGGCCCGGGGCTCGGGTTTTGCAAATTTAGTGATTTTAAATATTTTCCAGTTTTTTCGATTGGGTTATATCCCCTTGGCCTATTGTAATGTATTCGTTGTGGTTTTGGCCAGATTCGACGCGCGAGGAGGTCGATTCGTGAGGAAAGGGCATTGCAAGCTAGTCTTTCGCCGGCTAGAGGTGAGTAATTGATGTAAATGCTGCTTTGAGGGTTTGAAACCCCGGACTTTCACATCGTAATGCTATATTGAGGCGTGACACGTATTCTATGATGAGTGCAGGGTCGTTTACTGATGGGGATTGTGACTTGGTCCATCCCAAGTGTTATATGCACTATATTGGTGATTGAGACGCATACCTTATCACTGTGTATTGGGCTTATTGCAATGACTGGGGCCTTGTGCCGACCTGTAGAATCCTTATGGGATCTTCATTAGTTTCCTCACTTGTTTACATGCATTGTACTCTCAGTCATATTTTCAACTGTTAAGTAATATAAAGACTGTGTTTTAATCATCATTATTAAATGAAAAGGATATAAGGGCTGAGATCCCTACAGTATGTCATGCCCGAGTGGCAGTGAACTTATTTGACTGAGACGGGTCGAGGACCCGATAGTGAGGATGTGTTTCCTTGATATGGATCGGGTTGCACGCCGCAGCGATGATATATTTATATTGAGGCCGAGAGCCTATTTGATGCCACGAGATGGCTGATATTGCGTTTGGGCTGTAGGAGCCCCTCCGGAGTCTGTACAACCCCCATTGAGCGCCGTCGACATTAAATAAGTGGAGCGGGCTGCACGCCTCAGCGGGTACTAGAGTGTACTGTTATATGTGTTGCATCTTATCATGCATTATACAGTTAACCGTATTATTGTTTTACATGTTTACACCGATATTGATCTGAACTGTTAGATATGGGTTGCCTTGTGTATTTTTTACGATTTCTTACTTTCAGACTGTATTTATGTTTATTACTCACTGGGTCGGAGTACTCACTTTACTCCCTGCACCTTGCATGCAGATCCAGTTTCTTCTCAGGCTAAGTAGATCCAGTTTAATCGAGCAGAGTTAGCTTTCAGGAGCATCGAGGTAGCTGCACGGCGTTCGCAGCCTTAGATTTCTCCCCTCTATCCCTATCTTTTGTTTCCCACATTATTAGATTTTAGACAGACATTGTAGTAGAATGACATTCCTTATTTAGAGGCTCATGTTCGTGACACCGGGTCCATGGTTGGGCTATGTTTTGTATTTTTGTTAAACTTCCGTATTTTTTTCAGTATTTCTTGATCTTTGACTCAAATTATTTGGTGATTCACTATTTTATTTATCTATCTCTGTTTATCAATTGGGTTAAATATTGGAAATGGTCAGGCTTGCCTAGTAGTGTGATGGGCACCATCATGACCGGGTTGGGGTCGTGACAAGTTGATATCAGAGCCTAGGTTACTTGGTCTCGTGAATCATGAGCCGGTTTAGTAGAGTCTCGAGGATCGGTATGGAAACATCTGTATTTATCCTCGAGAGGCTGCAGAACCTTTAAGAAACTTTATATTCCTAAAATTCTTATCGTGCGACTTTGTTGATCCGAGAACTAAGCTTCTGTATTATATTCTCTCGCAGATGGTGAGAGCCCGTGCTATCGGACGTGGCGGACGACCACCATTACCACCCACTAGAGGGCGCGGGCACGGTCATGGTCGTGGTCGTGGTCGAGGAAGAGCAGCAGGGGCAGCACTTGCAGATCCACCAGTTGCCCCCGTCCAGGACCAGCCTCCAGCTGTAGTGACTCCAACAGCACCTGTTTAGGCACCAACTGTGCCTATTGTGATTCTGGGTCTTCAGGAGGCCCTAGCTCAGATTCTATCAGTTTGCACTGGCCTGGCTCAAGCAGTCTCGGCCACTACTGATGCAGCTACCTCACAGACCGGGGATGGTCATCAGACCCCTGCTGCTCACACGCCTGAGCAAGTAGTGCAGGGTTTGCAGACACCAGAGGCGCCACCAGCTCAGCAGGTTACACCAGTTCAGCCGATTGTCCCGGTTCAGGGTGATGTGGGTCTAGCTATGCCAGATGATGAGCAGCGTCGTCTTGAGAGGTTCAGTAGGCTCTCACCTCCTACTTTCAGTGGTGTTTCGAGCGAGGATGCCAAGGGTTTTCTCGACAAGTGTCGAAGTATGCTTCGGACAGCAAGGATCTTAGAGTCAAGCAGGGTATCATTTGCTACCTTTCAGTTCTCAGGAGCAACCTTCACTTGGTGGGAGGAATATGAGCGGCGTAGGCCGATAGGTGCAGCGCTTTTGTCATGGCAGGAGTTCTCCACTCTCTTTCTGGAGAAGTGGGTACCGTAGTCTCAGAGGTAGGAGCTGTGTAGACAGTTCGAGTGGCTTCGTCAGGGAGATATGACCGTGTCTCAGTATGAGGTGAGATTTTCTAAGTTGGCTCGTTATGCTCCATGGATGGTCCCGACTGATTGGGAGAGGATTAAGAGGTTTGTGGACGGACTCATTTATCCCATTCGTATTCTGATGACTAGAGAGAGGATTCTGAGTCATACCTTTGAGGATGCAGTTGATATTGCTCGTGATATTGAGACGGCTCGCCCTCAGGAGAGAGAGGAGAGAGAGAGGCCAAGAGGCCTCGGGGATCGGGTAGCTTCAGTGGTGCTCCGTCTAGGGGCCAATTTCAATAGAGCAGAGGTCGTTCTTTCAGGCCTCACCAGTCAGATCTTCCCGAGTATTGTGGGGCATCTTCAGGCTGCGAACATCAGGAGTTCCAGCAGGGCCAGTCTTCACTTAGTGCCCTCCCAGCTCAGAGCTCATCACATGCCCTTTCAGCTTAGGGTTCTTCTGCGCAGAGCGCATCGGCCAGTCATTCCGGTATGAGGGGTTCCCTTAAGTCCCCTTCTCCAGCACTAGGTAGTTGCTACGAGTGCAGTGAGTTTGGTCACATGAGGAGATAGTGTCCTCGGCTTCGTGGTGGTCGGTCTCAGTAGAGGGATCAGCCCTCCTCTTCTACACCATCTACTTAAGTACCCTCCCAGTCAGGTAGGGGTGGGGGCCAGTCAGCTAGGGGCCGCCCTAGGGGTGGAGAGCGATCTGGTGGTGGTCAGGCTCGATTCTATGCCCTTCCATACATAAGGGACGCTATTGCATCAGATGCTGTTATCACAGGTATTATCTCAGTCTGCCACAGGGATGCTTCTGTTTTATTTGATCCTGGATCTACATACTCTTATGTGTGTTCATACTTTGCTCATCATTTGGGTACGACCCGAGGGTGTCTTGCTTTACCTGTGCACGTGTCTACCCTGGTGGGCGATACTATTATTGTGGACCATGTGTATCGGTCCTGTCTTATTGTTGTTGGGTGTCTGGAGACCCGAGTTGATTTATTACTTTTGAGCATGGTAGACTTCGATGTTATTCTGGGCATGGATTGGTTATCTCCGTGTCATGCTATTCTAGACTGTAATGCAAAGACAGTCGCCTTGGCCATGCCGGGTGTTTCGAGGATTGAGTGGCGTGGTATGACTAATTATGTACCCAGCAGGGTGATCTCTTTCCTAAAGGCCCGGCGGATGGTTGGGAAAGGTTGTTTATCGTATTTGGAAATTGTGAGAGATGTTGGAGCTGAGGCTCCCAGTTTCGATTCTGTTCCTGTTGTGAGGGATTTCCCTATTGTATTTCCTACAGACCTGCCGGGTATGCCCCCAGATAGGGACATTGATATCGGTATTGATCTAGTGCCGGGCACTCAACCCATCTCTATTACTCCCTATCGTATGGCACCAGCAAAGTTAAAGAAGTTGAAGGAGCAGCTTCAGGAACTCCTAGATAAGGGGTTCATTCGCCCAAGTATGTCACCGTGGGGTGCACCGGTCTTATTTGTGACGAAGAAGGATGGCACAATAAGAATGTCCATTGACTACATGCAGTTGAACAAGGTGACAGTGAAGAACAAGTATCCACTACCGCGTATTGATGATTTGTTTGACCAGCTCCAGGGAGCAAGGGTATTCTCTAAGATTGATCTCTGTTCAGGCCATCACCAGTTGAAGATTAGGGATTCTGATATTATGAAGACGGCTTTCAGGACGATATATGGGCACTATGAGTTTTTGGTTATGTCTTTAGGGCTGACTAATGCCCAAGCCGCGTTCATGCATCTGATGAACAGTGTATTTGGGCCATATCTGGATTCATTTGTTATCGTTTTCATTGATGACATCCTGGTGTACTCGCGTAGCTCGAAGGAGCATGCTCAGCATTTGAGAGTGGTATTAAAGAGATTGAGGGAGGAGAAGCTTTATGCAAAGTTCTCCAAGTGTAAGTTCTGGCTTGGGTCTATGGCTTTTCTGGGGCACGTGGTGTCCAGTGATAGTATTCAGGTTAATCCAAAGAAGATAGAGGCAGTGTAGAGTTGTCCTAGACCGTCCTCAGCCATGGAGATTCAGAGTTTCCTCGGTTTGGAAGGATATTATCGCCGGTTCGTCTAGGGTTTTTCATTTATTGCTTCGCCCTTGACCAAGTTGACGCAGAAGGGTGCACCATTTGTATGGTCGGACGAGTGCGAGGAGAGCTTTCAGAAGCTCAAGACAGCTTTGACCACAGCTCCAGTGTTGGTTTTGCCATCAGCTTCAGGTTCTTACACCGTGTATTGTGATGCTTCGAGAGTTGGGATCGGATGTGTGTTGATGCAGGAGGGTAGAGTTATTGCATATGCTTCTCCTCAGTTGAAGCCCTATGAGAAGAACTACCCTGTACATGATTTGGAGTTGGCTTCCATAGTTCATGCTTTGAAGATTTGGAGGCATTACTTATATGGTGTATCTTGTGAGGTGTAAACTAATCACCACAGTCTTCAGCATCTGTTCAAGCAGAAGGATCTTAATTTGAGGCAGCGGAGGTGGCTTGAATTACTCAAGGACTATGATATTACCATATTGTATCACCCGGAGAAGGCCAATGTAGTGGCCGATGCTTTGAGCCGGAAGGTGGTTAGTATGGGTAGTTTGGCGTACATTCCAGTTGGGGAGAGGCCCTTTGTAGTTGATGTCCAGGCGTTAGCCAATCGAATGGTGAGATTAGACATTTCGGAGCCTAGTTGAGTGTTGGCTTATGTGGTTTCTCGGTCTTCCTTGTATGACCGCATCAGAGAGCGCCAGTATGATGATCCACATTTGCTTGTCCTTAAGGACAGGGTCCAGCATGATGACGCCAGAGATGTGACTATTGACGATGATGGTGTGATAAGGATGCAGGGCCGAATTTGCGTGCCCAATGTGGATGGGCTTTGGGAGTTGATATTAGAGGAGGCCCACAGCTCGCGATATTCTATCCATCCAGGTGCAGCGAAGATGTATCAGTATTTGAGACAGCATTAATGGTGGAGGAGGATAAAAAAGGATATTGTGAGTTATGTAGCTCGGTGTCTCAACTGTCAGCAGGTCAAACATGAGCATCAGAGGCCCGATAGTGTACTTCAGCGGATGGATATTCCAGAGTGGAAGTGGGAGAGGATTACTATGGATTTTGTGAGTGGTCTCCCTCGTACCTCGAGGAAGTTTGATTCGATTTGGGTGATTGCGGATCAGCTGACCAAGTCCGCGCACTTCATTCCGGTGTGTATTACCTATTCTTTGGAGCGGTTAGCAGAGATTTTCATCCGGGAGATTGTTCAGTTGCATGGAGTTCCAGTTTCTATTATCTCAGATAGGGGCACTCAGTTTACTTCCCAGTTTTGGAGGACTTTTCAGCGAGAGTTTGGTACACAGGTAGAGTTGAGCACAGCGTTTCATCCTCAGACGGACAGGCAGTCCGAGCGTACCATTCAGATATTGGAGGACATGTTGCGTGCCTGTATTATTGACTTTGGAGGTTCTTGGGATGAGTTCTTACCACTTGCAGAGTTTTCCTACAACAACAGTTATCAGTCCAACATCCAGATGGCACCGTATGAGGCCTTATATGGGAGACGGTGTAGATCTCTGGTTGGTTGGTTTGAGCCCGGCGAGGCTAGGTTATTGGGGACAGAGTTGATCCAGGATGCTTTAGATAAGGTGAAGGTGATCCAGGAGAGACTTCATATAGCTCAGTCGCGTCAGAAGAGTTATGCGGACAGAAAGGTTCAAGATCTATCTTATATGGTGGGCGAGAAGGTCTTGTTGAAGGTTTCGCCCATGAAGGGCCTTATGAGATTTGGGAAGAAAGGAAAGTTGAGTCCGTGGTTCATAGGGCCATTTGAGATACTTAGGAGGATTGGGGAGGTGGCCTATATGCTTGCTTTGCCACCCAGCTTGTCAGGGGTTCATCCGGTATTCCATGTTTCTATGCTACGGAAGTATGTTGGGGACCCGTCTCATGTTTTAGACTTCAACGCGGTTCAGTTGGATGATGATTTGACATATGATATGGAGCCAGTGGCTATTTTGGGTCGTCAGGTTCGGAAGTTGAGGTCGAAGAATATAGCTTCAGTGAAGGTACAGTGGAGAGGTCGGCCCGTGGAGGAGGCTACTTGGGAGACCGAGAGGGAGATGCGGAGCAGATATCCTCACCTGTTTGAGGCTCCAGGTATGTTTCTTGACCCACTCGAGGACGAGCGTTTATTTTAGTTGGGAAGGATGTGACGACCCGGCCCGTCGTCACGTGAGTTACCGCCCCTTTTCCCCCATATTATGTTTCTCTATGCTTCATTATCGGTAATTGAGGTGATCGAGTAGAATTGGATTGGTTTTAGATGGAAATGAGACACTTAGTCTCTTAAAGGAAAGCTTGTTTTAGAAAAAAGTCAACCGAAAGTTGACTAGTTAGTTAGAGGGCTCGGATGTGATTTCCGGTGATTCGGTTAGCTTCGGGGGATGATTTGTGGCTTAGGAGTGTGATCGGAAGTGATTTTGGAGGTTCAGTGTAGAATTATGCTTGAATTGGCAAAGTTAGTATCTTGGCGAAGTCCAGTTGGTCGGTGAGATTTTGATCCGGGGGTCGAAATGGAATTTCGAGAGTTGCTGTAGCTTCATTAGGTGATTTTGGATATTTGTGCAAAATTTTAGTTGAATCGGAGGTGTTTAGGTTGGGTTTTTGATCGAATGCGATTTTCGGAAGTTTTGGTTGAACTTAGGCTTTGATTTGATGAAATTTGATGATTTTGATGTTAACTATAGTGTTTTGACGGTTCGAGCAAGTTTGAGTAAGGTATTGGGTCACATCTGTGTTTTTGGTTGAGGTCCCGGGGGCCTCGGGATGAGTTCGGGTGGCTAAACGGAGAGTTTTGGAGTTTTGGCATGTTTTAAGGTTGCTGGTACCTGGTATTTCCGCATCTGCGGAAAAGGAACCGCAGAGGCGATTCCGCAGATGTGGTTGGGAAGGTTGCAGGTGCGGTTTTGGGGGTTCTGGCATTTTCCGCAAAAGCGGACTAGAGCCCGCATAAGCGGTCACCACATAAGCGGTTATGGACCTCAGAAGCAGTCCTGGGTGATTTAAGGAAAACCGCAGAAGCAGTGGAGAGGCCGCAAAAGCGGTATTTTGGTCGCAGAAGCGAAAAGGACTAGGCAGAAGCATTTAATTTGACCTTTGCAAATTTTTGAAAGAACACAACATTTCCACTTCGGACTAAGAGGGTTTTGGGTGATTTTGAAGAGGGTTTCAAGGGCTTTCATCAGATATGGGTTCTTGGACTTAAAATACATTATTATGGTGTAAAATCATGGATTAACACTGAAAACCCAAGGAATTAAAGGTTAAAAATGGAGGTTAGGGCTTGAAACTTAAGAGAATTTTAACTAGTCATTTGAGGAGTCAAATAGACTCCGATTCTTGTGAATTTGATATGTATAGACTCGTGTCGAGATAAGGAACATTTTGGTGTAAAAAATTCTGACTTTCGAAAAGTGGGCCCGAGGCTCGAGTTTTGCAAATTTCGTGATTTTTGATATTTTCGAGCCTTTTCGATTGGGTTATATCCCCTTAGCCTATTGTAATGTATTCATTGTGGTTTTGGCCAGATTCAATGCGCGAGGAGATCGATTCGCGAGCAAAGGGCATTGCAAGCTAGTCTTTCGCCGGCTAGAGATGAGTAATTGATGTAATTCTGCTTTGAGGGTTTGAAACCCCGAACTTTCACATCATAACGCTATATTGAGGCGTGACACGCATTCTATGACGAGTGCGGGGTCATTTACTGATGGGAATTGTAACTTGATCCATCCCCAGTGTTATATCCACTATATTGGCGATTGAGACGCATACCTTATCACTGTGAATTGGGTTTATTGCCATGATTGGGGCCTTGTGCCGACCTGTAGAATCCTTAGGGGATCTTCATTAGTTTCCTCGCTTGTTTGCATGCATTGTACTCTTGGTCATATTTTCAACTGTTAAGTAACATAAGGACTATGTTTTTAATCATCATTATTAAATGAAAAGGATATGAGGGCTGAGATCCCTACAGTATGTCATGCCCGAGTGGCTGTAAACTTATTTGACTGAGACGGGTCGAGGACCCGATAATGAGGATGTGTTTCCTTGATATGGATCGGGTTGCACGCCGCAGCGATGATATATCTATATTGAGGCCAAGAGCCTATTTGATGCCACGAGATGGATGATATTGCACTTGGGATGTAGGAGCCCCTCCGGAGTCTGTACACACCCCCAGTGAGCGTCGTCGACGATAAATAAGTGGAGCGGGCTGCACGCCGCAGCGGGTACTAGAGTGTACCGTTATATGTATTGCATCTTATCATGCATTATACCCTTAACTGTATTATTGTTTTACATGTTTACACCAATATTGATCCGAACTGTTAGATATGGGTTGCCTTGTGTATTTTCTGCGATTTCTTACTTTCAGACTGTATTTATGTTTATTACTCAATGGGTCGGAGTACTCACTTTACTCCTTGCACCTTGCGTGCAGATCCAGTTTCTTCTCAGGCTGAGTAGATCCAGTTTGATCGAGCAGAGTTAGCTTTCGGGAGCATCGAGGTAGCTGCACGGCGTTCGCAGCCTTAGATTTCTCCCCTCTATCCCTATCTTTTGTTTCCCACATTATCAGATTTTAGACAGACGTTGTAGTAGAATGACACTCCTTATTTAGAGGCTCATGTTCGTGACACCGGGTCCATGGTTGGGCTATGTTCTGTATTTTTGTTAAACTTCCGCATTTTTTTTCAGTATTTCCTGATCTTTGACTTAAATGGTTTGGTGATTCACTGTTTTATCTATCTATCTCTGTTTATCAATTGGGTTAAATATTGGAAATGGTCGGTCTTGCCTAGTAGTGTGTTGGGCGTCATCATGACCGGATTGGAGTCGTGACAATATATTTTAAGAAATTAGTGCCAGCAACATTTTCTCTTCGGCATGAATGAGAACATCAACTCTCGAGGTGTTATTCATGGAGTGGACAGTTGCTAACGAGAAAACACTGTACTTCTTTATTTTTATTAATATGTAATAAGATTGTTCCAAAATCACCTGTCATTTCAGCTCTTTGTTGTCCATGTCAATATCAAAGATTTATTAATCACAATTCACACACTGCTATAAATTTAAATTCCTAAAAAGCAAAAAAAAAAATTAAAAAAATTTCAGACTGTTAGATCATTTGTCCTACGGATGCGGTAGGTGTAGATTCTATAGAACATGACAACATGAGCCTATCGGCCTTAATAAAGCAACTTGCGGATATAGAAATTTAAGAAAACAACAAAAAGAGCATTCACACGAATCAACTTTCATCATTTCATAAATTATAATTTATAAAATTAACTTTAGTTTCGTTCACATTAATTACCCGCTCCATTTCATTTAGTACGAGCCTCTTTTCCTTTTTATTATCTACTAGTCTCTAATCTTAGCATTCCATTGTAAGCATACGTAGTTAATATATGCAATGAATTTCGCTGAATTTGCTATTTTTGGCTCCGATATTATGTGGATAAGTTATTCATTAAAATTTGTATATCTTATGATAATTAAATCCACCCACACAAATAAACGGTAAGTATAAGAACAATTTCTCCTCAAACCAGTTAAAAGGAGAAATATTATTCTGTGTGAAACTCAAGTAGTGCTTGTTGTGCGAGGGTCTCTACGTGTGACAAGTGTCCATTGGGGAACACACAAGTTACCACTTTCACCTGCTCTTTCCCCTCTTCTTCTCCTCTCTCCACCGTACACTTCTTCATATTCCTCTTTTTTAACTTTCTTTTTTGTATTACGAGAGTTTTGACTAAGCTTATAAGCTAGTCAAACTAGTTTATAAGTAATTTTTAGCTTATTTACGTGTTTGATAAATTTAAAAATATTTATAAGCCAAAAGTCATAAGTTAGTCTCTCCCAACTTATTAAATTTCAGCTTATAAGTACTTTAGGTTTTATCAAAATATTTACTGTTCTATCTCTAAAATACTTATTTTAAAACAGAACTCCTCGTATAATTTCACTCTCTCCCAGTTCTTCATAACATAAATTATATTTATAAAAAGTAATATTATCTAATCATTTTTATAATTAAAATAACGTGATAAATAGCTTGTTTTTGTATTTGAATCTATCTAGAATCTAAAATTTTGAAGGAAATGATGTTTTAGCAGTGTAAATTAATGTAAGTTCATTTAAGACTTTTAACATAAAAAGAGCTTTTTAGCAGTTTTTAATTAAACAGTTTCAGCTGCTAATTATTCCCTCAGTTTCAAACTAAATGAGGTAGTTTGACTAGGCACGGAGTTTAAGAAAATAAAGAAAGACTTTTAAAACTTGTAGTCTTAAAAGCTTAAGGGGTAAAGCTTTGTGGGGCCATGACTTTTGTGTGATTATAAAAGCTCCTTATGAATGGTAAAATGGGTAAAATGAAGAGTTTAAAGTTGAATTATTTCCAAATTTAAAAATGTGTCATTTATTTTGGAACAGGCTAAAAAGGAAAGTACCTCATTTAATATGAAATCGAGGGAGTATTAATTTCAGTACTTCTACCCAAACACGTAACTGCTTATTTATTAAATCAATTTCACCTCTTAAAGTGCTTTTCAACACCTAATGCTTATCAAAATATCAGCTACTCTAAATCAATTAAGCCAAACAGGCTCTAAGTATCAACAAGTCCTAATCCAGTTTACCTATATAAATTTTGTTCTATAGCTGAGAGAACTCTTCTTTTTTAATTCACAACAAGCAAAAATCAGCATATTATATATATTTTTTTAGTAATGATAAATCATTAAATTCTCGTGGGAAACTACTGAGTTTGTTGTTGTTGGTGTTGTTGTTGTTATAAATCACAAAATTAATTTTTTTTTATTTGGTATTGTCGCCTATTTTCCTCCCTCCCTTTTTACGGGGAAGAAAAGGTCTGAGTTTCGACATTTATGGAGGTAGTAACTCATTTTCTTTTGGAAATTGGGTATTTTGAAGAGTCGTCACCTAACAGATTATGGTGTGTTAGGACAACTAGAGCGATTAACGCTTGAATTGGTTTGCATTACCACAAATTTAGGGTAAGGGCTCGAAATAACCTCGAGGGGAAGGTGTTAGGCACCCTTCTCGGTCCACAACTATAGGTCCCGGCCGAACTTATATTTATGTATTAGTCCTTTAACAGATAAGTAGTTGAAACAAATAATTGCAAATAAAGCACATTGAACATAGTATGACTCAAATAATAAGACAAATATTGTGTACATATAGGAAAGTAAATCAAAGGGTTTTGGGAAATGAGGGGCCCTAGGTTGCTTAGCATACAGGATCACCCCACGTAATACCTGGTAAACACTCCTCAATGAGGGGTCCTAGGTTGGTAGGGCAGACATAGCAAATATAAAATCCTATAGTCATGGTTTATACCCATATTACCCAACAAATATGTAACTACCTACCCCTTTTCACTAATCATCCCAATATTCGTTTACAGTGTGGAAGGGACAGCCTCAGTGTGCCAGAGTTTAGAGGGATCTTAGAAGGATCCCAAGGCAGTACGCACATGTGACGACCCAAAGGGTCATCACTTGTTTTCTTAGTCATTTCGAGCTTCCGAGGCCTTGAAAATCTTACTTTTAGTTGCCTCGATTTGCGTACGTAGTCCAAGGCGCTTAGCCGGAAAGTTTTTATGTTGAAATATATGAATTATGTGAAAAATTTGAAGAATTTTGATATTAATATTGTTAAAGTTGACTTTGGTCAGCATTTTTGATAAACGAACCCGGACCCGTGATTTTTACGGTCTCGGAAGGTCCGTAGAAAAATATGGGTGTATGCCCGGAATCGAATTCCGAGGTCCCAGGCTCGAAAAATAAATTTTTTCCGTGAAATTATTTTCTGAAAATATTTTAGGAAAATAAAAATAAAATTTGATTGAAATGTGATGGTACTGGGCTCGTATTTTGGTTCCGACGCCCGGTACAACTCATATATGTTGTTTAAGTGCTTCCTGTAAAGTTTGGTTGAAAACTATCGTTTGACGTGTTTCGGCCTTCAGTTGGAAAAATTTGGACGAACCATATGTAGCAGCTTTCTTATCAGCTGACTCTCGAAATTCTCAATTCTCTTCTATTATTATCAAAATAAAATATCTAAAGTGTAAAGTTTGTTCCTTAAAATCCGGTCGATTGATTGAATATTGAGAAGATACCAAGAACTTATTTAACCCTTTTCTCACTATAATAATAATATTCACCATATGTTTTCCATGTCATTTGTCACTTTCATTACCAAACATTTCATATTTAAATACCAAAAAGGAGCTACTGCTCGAGGGATTCAGAAAGGAAGTGGAGACAATTGTCTCAAATTCTCAACAGAAAAAAAAAAAGAACAGAACCTTCAGACCCTCTTCCTCAAATAAGATCTCGTGTGCCACCATATTACTGAGTTTGAGCTTGCAGTGACCTTTTTTTTGGATCCAAATTGAAGAGCTCTTTTCTTCGGGTCAGTACTTGTTATCACATTAATTAGTATGGGTATAAGTACATGTTCTGAATAAAGTTTTCATAACTCAGTAAGTCAAATTATTTTCTCCAAGTCATTTAGTAATATTATTAGTAGTAGTAGTAATAAAATTTATCAAATAAGTGGATTTTAGCACTATAATTCATGCCCTTTTTTTTCACTTTGGAGAAATGCTTGAGCTTCATACATTTGACGTTACTCTGTTGTTCTAGAATTTTTGTTAGCTTCAGAAGCTTGGATCTCCTTTGAAGTAGGTTTGGATGTGTAATTAAATTGAGAGGAATTCATATCTATTTTAGAAAAAAAAAATTAAAGTCTTCTCCATAACAGTGTTAGCATGAAGTTGATTGGAGTGATAGAAGGAAACATCCAAATCTATCACATCTGTATAACAGTGCAAGGTGCACATAAGATCATAGAGTGGAAATACATTTTCATCTTTTAAATTACTAGAAAAACGTGATTTCTTTTGGCATTGACAATTACAGAACATGCATATTAGAAACTAGTAATTAAAATTAAATTAGTCCACTATGTTTGTGTATAAAAAAAAAAGTTGTGCTTTAGTAAAGCCTTCCTTTTTGCCATCTTTCCTATTCGATTTTTTTTTTACATTTTTGGGCAGAATATTGTAAAAAATATATTTAGCCATTTGGATTAGTTTTTTTAGTATTATTGATGATATCGAATCAATTGTGTACAGATATGATTGAATTAGAGCCGAATTTAAAAGGAAAAATATTGCTTAAGGATTGAGTTGGCCGTAAACCTTCGAGGTAAGTGTTTGATCTATCCTAGCTCGAGAGAATTGGAGTTGAGTATAATTGCTATTTGTTATGTGTTTTTTCCGACGTATAGGCATGGTGACGAGTATCTATACGTTGGAGGTCGAGCATGACCGTGGGTCTTAAATGGATTAGATTTCGAAATTCTTATGTGATTCTATGAAAGAATTAATTGTTGAGCCTTGGCACCGAGTTATCATTTTTCTTGCCAATTATACATATTGAGAACTATGTTAAAAGTGAAATGGGAGCGGGTGGTACGCCTACCACATGATATGTAATGAAAATGGGAGAGAGTGGTACGCCTACCACAGATTAATTAAAATGGGAGCGGGTGGTACGCCTACCACAGATTATATTGAAATGGGAGCGAGTGGTACGCTTATC
>MU748336.1:64159-77351 GCA_026770625.1 Nicotiana glauca | reverse complement strand
TACGCCTACCACAAGATATGAAATGAAATGGGATCGGGTTGCACACCTGCAACAAGATGAGTTGAACTTGAAAGTGATTTTAATTCCATTACTCATTTATTTATGATATTATATTTTGTTGCCACCCCAGAGTATGTTTTCCCCCTTCCCAATTATTACATGTTATTTCCTGTCATTTCTTGTTGTATATATATATTTTGAACTGCACAGGTTTATGTGAGTGTCTGGTCCTAGCCTTGTCACTACTTCGCCGGAATAGGCCAGACACTTACCAGCACATGGGGTCGGTTGTGCTGATTTTACACTCTGCGCTCTTTTGCGCAAATACAGGTTTCGGACAGCAGCAGCAGGAGTAGTGCGAGTGTTAGCATCCCGATCAGCGAGACACCGAGGTAGCCTTGCATGCGTCCGCAGTACCCGACGTCTCCTCTATCCTTATTTTTAGTCTGTTATCTTATGTATTCGAGACAAACAGTTTTATATTTTTTTCAAACGGTTGTGTGTAGTATCCTTAGAAGTTCGTGAGTATTGTGACACCAGTTCTTGGGTAGTCATTTATGTTTGGATTTTGTATCGCATCTAGTAACATTTACTAAGTCTTCCGCTAAACTAATTTATTCCGTTGTAATCATATTATTATTGCTAAATGTTTTAGATAAGAGTTGTAACAATGGAAAGATAAGTAAGAGTTGGCTTTCCTAGCTCCCACTAGTAGGCGCCATCACGACTCCCGATGGTAGAAAATTCGGGTCGTGACAAGTTGGTATCAGAGCTCTAGGTTGTATAGGTCTCACAACTCACGAACAACCTTAGTTGTCTGAGGGATCGGTACAGAGACGTCTGTATTTATCCCCAGAGGCTACAGAGTTAGGAAAAATTTCACCTTTATTCTTTCCTGTCGTGCGAATTTGTTCTTCAAATGCTAATTCAATTTCTACTCTGTTCTTCCATAGATGGCAAGAACACGCGTTTCCTCATCTACTGATCAACAGCCTGAGGCCCCAGCAGCAGCTCCTGCTAGGGGCAGAGGTCGAGGTCGAGGCCGTCCTAGAGGCCGAGGTAGGGGCAGAGCTCAGCCCCGAGCAGCAACACCACTGGTGGAGCCTCAGATTCAGGTTGAGGAGGAGGTTCTAGTCCCAACAGCTCCAGTGGGCCCAGCTCAGGTTCCAGAGGGGTTCATTGCCACTCCAGTTCTTCAGGACGCTTTGGTCTGATTGGTAGGCTTTATAGAGGGAATCTCTAGAACGGGTTTTCTTCCAGCAGCACCAGCCACATCTCAGGCTGGAGGAAGGACCCCGACTCCTGCTACATGCACTCCGGAGCCAGTAGCTCCCCAGGTTCAGGTTCCAGCAGTTCAGCCAGGTATAGTGGCTCAGATTGGTGAGGGTGCAGCTATGTCCGCTGATGTTTTATGGAGATTTGACAGATTCACCAAGCTCTTCACTACCACATACAGTGGCACTTATTCAGAGGATCCCCAGGACTTTTTATATAGCTGCCACGAAGTTCTTCGGACTATGGGTATTGTGGAGACCAATGGGGTTGACTTTGCCACTTTTCGTCTATCTGGATCCGCCGAGACTTGGTGGAGAGACTATTGTTTATCCAAACCAGTAGGGCCGCCATCTTTGACTTGGGACCAGTTTGTAGAGTTGTTTTTGGAAAAATTGCTTCCAGTGACTCAGAGGGAGGCTCTTCGCAGGCAGTTTGAGCGCCTCCATCAGGGCTCCATGTCAGTCACTCAGTATGAGACTCGGTTTATTGACCTAGCTCGGCATGCCATTGTCATACTTCCCACCTATATAGAAAGGGTGAGGAGGTTTATTGATGGTTTGATTCAGCCAATTCGTCTTCAGATGGCTATGGGAGCCGGGAGTGAGATCACTTTTCAGGAGGCAGCCAATGCAGCCCACCGGATCGAGATGGCTCTGTCTCAGGAAGGAGGTCATGGGTCGGATAAGAGGCCCCGTAACTCAGGCAGATTCAGTGGTACCTCGTCTGGAGGTAGAGATTCTTATGGTAGAGGCCATCCTCCTAGGCCTTTTCAGTCATCCCTTCAGGTTTCCCACGGTACTTCAGGTGGTCGTGGTTCTCAGCCGCATTACTCTGATCAGCAGTTGTATAGTGCACCATCAGCACCTATCAGTGCACCACCACTTCAGAGTATCCATGGCCGTCATCCCCAGCAGCCGAGGGCATGTTTCACGTGTGGAGACACGAGGCACATTGCCAGGTATTGCCCTCGAGCTTTGAGTAGCTCCCAGCACCAGAATTCTCGTACTATGATTCAGGCACCGGAAGTTCCACAACCTGCCCAGCCAGCTAGAGGTGGTGGCAGGGGTATTAGAGGTGGAGGTAGAGGTCATAGAGGTGGAGCGCAGACCGATAGAGGTAGAGGCCATCCAGCAGCTGATCGTCCCAGAGATATTGCCCAGGGTAGTGGGAGCTAGCCCCGATGTTATGCACTCCCTACCAGACTAGAGGCTGAGTCCTCAGATGCGGTTATTACAGGTATTATTCTGGTTTGTGATAGAGAGGCTTCAGTGCTATTTGACCCTGGGTCTACATATTCGTACATGTCTTCCTATTTTGCACCGTACCTGGTTCAGCCTAGTGATCCACTGGGTGTTCCTGTTTATGTGTCTACACTAGTGGGTGATTCTATTATGGTCGATTGAGTTCATCGGTCTTATATTATGGTAATTGGGAGTCTTGAGACCCGTGTTGATTTATTGCTCTTAGATATGGTGGACTTCGATATTATATTATGAATGGACTGGCTATCTCCATATCATGCTATCTTGGATTGCCATGCCAAGACTGTGACCTTAGCTCTACCGAATTTGCCTCGTGTAGAGTGGAAAGGAATTTTTGGTCATACTACCTGCAATGTTATTTCGTATGTTAAGGCTCAGCGTATGGTTGAGAAAGGGTGTTCAGCTTATCTAGACTATGTTCGTGATTACAGTGTCGAGGTCCCCTCTATTGATTCTGTGCCCGTGGTTCGTGAGTTTCCTAAAGTTTTCCCTTCAGACCTGTCGGGTATGCCACTCGACAGGGATATTGATTTTTGCATTGATTTGGCTCAGGGCACTCAGCCCATTTCTATTCCACCATATCGCATGGCTCCGCCAGAGTTAAAGGAATTGAAGGAACAGTTGCAGGATTTACTTGAAAAGGGTTTCATTAGACCCAGTGTTTTGCCGTGGGGCGCGCCGGTATTATTTGTAAAGAAGAAAGATTGTTCTATGAGAATGTGCATTGATTATCGGCAGTTGAACAAGGTTACTATCAAAAATAAATATCCACTGCCGCGAATTGATGATTTATTTGGCCAGCTTCAGGGTGCCAAAGTGTTTCAAAGATAGACTTGAGATATGGCTACCATCAGTTGAAGATTAGGGCATCTGATGTTCCTAAGACAGCATTCCGCACTCGGTACAGACATTATGAATTCCTGGTCATGTCTTTTGGGTTGACAAACGCCCTAACAGCTTTTAGGGAATTGATTAATCGAGTGTTCAGGCCTTATTTAGACTTGTTCATGATAGTCTTCATTGATGACATATTGATATGCTCCCGTAGTCAAGAGGAGCATGCGCAGCATCTCAGAGTGGCTCTCCATACTCTGAAAAATAGTCAACTTTATGCAAAATTTTCAAAGTGTGAATTCTGGTTGAGTTCAGTTGCATTCCTGGGTCATGTTGTGATGGCAGAAGGTATACAGGTTGATCCGAGGAAGATTGAGGCAGTCAAGAACTGGCCTAGACCAACATTAGCCACAGAGATCCGGAGTTTCTTGGGATTAGCAGGTTATTATCGGTGATTTGTGGAGGGGTTTTCATCTATTGCGACCCCGATGACCAGATTGACCCAGAAAGGTGTCCAGTTCGAATGGTCAGATGAATGTGAGGCGAGCTTTCAGAAGCTCAAGACAGCCTTGACCACAGCACCGGTGTTGGTTTTGCCCACAGGTTCGGGACCCTATACAGTCTATTGTGATGATTCCCATATTGGGCTTGGTGCAGTGTTGATGCAGGATGGCAAGGTCATTGCCTATGCTTCAAGGCAGTTGAAAATCCATGAAAAGAACTATCCAGTACATGATCTGGAGTTGGCGAAGATATGGAGGCATTATCTGTATAGCGTGGCATGTGAAGTATTCACCGATCACAAGAGTCTTCAGTACCTGTTTAAACAGAAGGAGTTGAATTTGAGGCAGAAAAGGTGGTTGGAATTGTTGAAAGATTATGATATCACCATTTTATATTACCCGGGAAAAGCAAATGTAGTGGCTGATGCCTTGAGCAGGAAGTCAGCCAGTATGGGCAGTCTTGCTTATATTCTGGTCAGTCAGAGGCCGCTTGCTTTGGATGTTCAGGCCTTAGCCAACCGACTTGTGAGGTTGGATATTTCTGAGCGTAGCCGGGTGCTAGCGTGCACGGTCGCTCGCTCTTCATTATTGGAGCGTATACGCGATCAGCAGTCCAATGATCCTTATTTATGCGTCTTTAAAGACACGGTTCAGCGAGGAGGTGCCAAGCAGGTCACCTTAGATGCTGATGGAATTTTGAGATTGCAAGGGCGAATTTGTGTGCAAAATGTTGATAGACTTCGAGAATTGATTTTAGAGGAAGCTCACAGTTTCCGGTATTCTATTCATCCAGGCGCAGCAAAGATGTATCAGGATTTACGACAACATTATTGGTGGCGTAGAATGAAAAAGGATATTGTGGCATATGTAGCACGGTGTTTGAACTGTCAATAGGTTAAATATGAGCATCAGAGGCCTGGTGGTTTATTTCATAGAATTGAACTTCCCGAGTGGAAGTGGGAGAGGATTACCATGGATTTCGTTACTGGACTTCCGATGACCCGGAAGAAGTTTGATGCTATCTGGGTCATTGTTGATAGGCTGACCAAGTCAGCGCACTTCATTCCAGTATTCGTCTCCTATTCATCCTAGAGGTTAGCAGAGATTTATATCTGGGAGATTGTTCGCCTTCATGGTGTATCGATATACATCATTTCAGATCGGGGTACATAGTTTACCTCGTATTTTTGGAGAGCGGTTCAGCAAGAGTTAGGCACCCAGGTTCAGTTGAGCACAACGTTCCATCCTCAGACGGACGGCCAGTCCGAGAGGACTATCCAGATATTGGAGGATATGCTCTGGGCCTGTGTTATAAATTTTGGAGGTTCGTGGGATCAGTTCCTGCCTTTGGCAGAGTTTGCCTATAATAACAGCTATCAATCGAGCATTCAGATGGCTCCTTATGAAACTTTGCATGGTAGACAGTGTCGATCTCCGATTGGATGGTTCGAGCCGGGAGAGGCTCGGTTGTTGGGTACGGATTTTGTTCAGGAGGCCTTAGACAAGGTGAAGATCATTTAGGATAGGCTTCGTACAGCTCAGTCCAGGCAAAAGAGCTATGCAGATCGTAAGGTTCGAGATATAGCTTTTATGGTTGGTGAGTGGGTATTGCTTCGTGTATCGCCTGTGAAGGGTGTGATGAGATTTGGGAAGAAGGGCAAACTTAACCCTAGGTTTATTGGCCCATTTGAGATTCTTGATCGTGTGGGAGAGGTGGCTTATAAACTTGCCTTGCCACCTCGCTTATCAGCTGTGCATCCAGTGTTTCACGTATCTATGCTCCGGAAGTATCATGGCGATCCATCGCACGTGTTAGATTTCAGCACTGTCCAATTGGACAAGGATCTATCTTATGAGGAGGAGTCGGTGGCTATTTTAGACCGGTAGGTTCGACAGTTCAGGTCGAAGAGTTTTCCATCAGTGCATGTTCAGTGGAGAGGTCAACCTCCTGAGGCATCGACCTGAGAGTCTGAGTCTGATATGCGGAGCCGTTATCCTCATCTATTCCCTGACTCAGGTACTTCTTTCTTTTGTCCGTTCGAGGACGAACGATTATTTTAGACGTGGAGAATGTGACGACCCAAAGGGTCATCACTTGTTTTCTTAGTCATTTCAAGCTTCCGAGGCCTTGAAAACCTCACTTTTAGTTGCCTCGATTTGCGTGCACAGTCCAGGCGCGTAGCCAGAAAGTTTTTATGTTGAAATATATGAATTATGTGAAAATTTTGAAGAATTTTTATATTAATATTGTTAAAGTTGACTTTGGTCAGCATTTTTGATAAACGAACCCGGACCCATGATTTGACGGTCTCGGAAGGTCCGTAGAAAAATATGGGTGTATGCCCGGAATCGAATTCGAGGTCCCAGGCCCGAGAAATGAATTTTTTCGTGAAATTATTTTCTGAAAATATTTTAGGAAAATAAAAATGAAATTTGATTGAAATGTGATGGTATTGGGCTCGTATTTTGGTTCCGACGCCCGGTACAGCTCATATATGTTGTTTAAGTGCTTCTTGTAAAGTTTGGTTGAAAACGATCGTTTGACGTGTTTCGGCCTTCAATTGGAAAAATTTGGACGAACCATATGTAACAGCTTTCTTATCAGCTGACTCTCGAAATTCTCAATTCTCTTCTATTATTATCAAAATAAAATATCTAAAGTGTAAAGTTTGTTCCTTAAAATTCGGTCGATTGATTGAATATTGAGAAGATACCAAGAACTTATCCAACCCTTTTCTCACCATAATAATAATAATATTTACCATATGCTTTCCATGTCATTTGTCACTTTCATTACCAAACATTTCATATTTAAATACCAAAAAGGAGCTACTGCTCGAGGGATTCAGAAAGGAAGTGGAGACAATTGTCTCAAATTCTCAACAGAAAAAAAAAAAGCACAGAACCTTCAGACCCTCTTCCTCAAATAAGATCTCGTGTGCCACCATATTACTGAGTTTGAGCTTGCAGTGACTTTTTTTTTTGGATCCAAATTGAAGAGCTCTTTTTTTCGGGTCAGTGCTTGTTATCACATTATTTAGTATGGGTATAAGTACATGTTCCGAATAAAGTTTTCATAACTTAGTAAGTCAAATTATTTTCTCCAAGTCATTTAGTAATATTATTAGTAGCAGTAGTAATAGACATTATCAAATAAGTGGATTTTAGCACTATAATTCATGCCTTTTTTTCACTTTGGAAAAATGCTTGAGCTTCATACATTTGACGCTACACTGTCGTTCTAGAATTTTTGTTAGCATCAGAAGCTTGGATTTACTTTGAAGTAGGTTTGGATGTGTAATTAAATTGAGAGGAATTCATATATATTTTAGAAAAAAAGAAATTAAAGTCTTCTCCATAACAGTGCTAGCATGAAGTTGATTGGAGTGATAGATGGAAACATACAAATCTATCACATCTGTATAACAGTGCAAGGTGAACAAAAGATCATAGAGTGAAAATACATTCTCATCTTTTAAATTACTAGAAAAACGTAATTTCTTTTGGCATTGACAGTCACACCTCCTTTTTTACGAGTTTTAATACACCCCGTGAAGGCGTAAAGGAGTTTTTCCAATTAAAGGACAGTTAGAACGGGATTTATTATTATTTATTTAGAGTCGCCACTTGGGAGATTAATGGTGTCCCAAGTCACCGATTGAATCCCGAACCGAGGAAAATATGACTCTGTTAACAGTCCGCGAACCAGAAATCCGGATAAGGAATTTTGTTAACCTCAGAGAAGGTGTTCGGCATTCCCGGATTCTGTGGTTCTAGCACGGTCGCTCAACTGTCGAATTTGATTTTATCTGATTTCCATACATATTCTATCTTTATGTGCTTCTTATTAATAACCCGCTTTTATTATATTTATTATTTATTTTTACAAGAATTACAACGTTGTGAAAATACATCTTGAACCACGCCGTACTAGTACGCCCGTGGCTTTTGACACATTTCGACTTCGTTGAGATTTGGATTTGGGTCGCATCAATGCGCACCCGAGTTTAAGAAAGTAATTTAATTAAGTCGTGCCTAAAGATTCTAATATAATATTACTTTGGGGAAGACCGTGAAATTCATNTAATTCTAGAATTTATTTAATAACTATTGATAGCAATTTTCAATTAAAAATACTAAAAAGCTATTTTTTTATTTTTTTAATTTATTTCCAAAATGAATTAATACTAAAATTAAAAATTCTAATGCATGTGCATATTTTTTTTAATATGAATTATTAGGCAACTAATTAACACAAAAATACAACAAATTTCAACAAAAATTGTAAAATAATAAAAAATTATTTTGTTTGAATTTTAGGAATAATTTGCTTAGGGCAAAAATCACGTANCGCCTTTTGTATTTTATGTGGCGAGGCTCGTCTCATCATTTTATTAAAAGGCCAAACTAAAAATGACTACGATTTTTTATTTTTGATTTGTCTCTAAATAAAAGAAAGAAGTTTAGTTGATTATTATTGTGAAAAGTAAACACAGCTTACCAATTAGGCAATATCGAGCCAATTGTCTTCCTGGTCTTGGGCCTAAACAGCCCAATCCACACGAGACTGGTAGACTGGATAGAATTTCCCTAATAAATCAAATGTTGGGGCCTAAAATCAGCCCAGGTTGAACAAAGCTGGCTGGACCTCGCGAGAGAGGTCGAGGGATCAAGTCCCTGAATGTTCCACTCGAAATCACCCTTAATGGTGTTTCTGATTTTAATTTTTTAATAGAAGAGTGCTGGACGAAAATGAATATTATATATACTAAAGCTTTTGCTAAATAACCATGAATTCAACTGATCCAAAATAACTAATAACTGTCATNCTAAACAGGAATCAGGTCAGTGTAGTTCAGGAGTGTCTGGTAGCTGGGACTACCAGGAAGCTGTGATTTTATTGCCATTGTTGCTGTTACTGCTTGCTGACCCCCTTATTACACCATGTGAAAAATAAAAGAAGCTAGTCTAGGCTATGCTCTATGAGTTACAAAAATCCTATCTATGCCTGGTATCTCTTGTTCTTGTATTGCCTTGGTCTTGCATCTTGTATTCTTTCAATGGAATTTTGGCTGTTGCCTTGACTATGTTTTGAAATATGTGTCCATTCTTCAGGTGGATTCCTGCTCACGATTGTTTGAAAAAGGTATTCCCTTGTTGTTCGGATGGGTTCCTGCTTGCAATTGCTTTGATAAAGCATTCCCTTGTTCTTCAGGTGGGCTCCTGCTTGTCATTACTTTGATAAAGTATCCCTTGTTCTCCTGGTGGGCTCCTGCTTGTAATTACTTGATAAAGTATTTCCTTGTTCTTCAGGTGCGCATCCTGCTTATGATTATTTTGAGAAAGTATTCCCTTGTTCTCCAGGTGGGCTCCTGCTTACAACAAAATAGATAACCAAAGAAAATTTCCTGCCCCAGTATGGTGATTGGGCACATCATGTTATCAGATATTAAAATTTAAGGCTAGAATTTGGGTTGTACTTCCCTTGTTTTCCAGGTGGGTTCCTGTTTACTATATTTGAAAAGATATTCCCTTTTTTTTTCAGGTGGGCTCCTGTTTGCAATTGCTTGAAAGGTATTCCCTTTGTTTTTCAGGTGGGTTCCTGGTTGCTGTCTTTGGAAAGTATTCCCTTTGTTTTTCAGGTGGGCTCCTGCTCGCTGACTTTAAAAAGATTCCCTTTGTTTTTTCAGGTGGGCTCCTGGTTGCCGAATTTGAAAAGTATTCCCTTTATTTTTCAGGTGGGCTCCTGGTTACAACAAATACACAAAACAAGGAAAATTTTCTGCCCCAGTTTGATAACTGGGTTCATGGTGTTTACTGAATGTTAACTTGAGAGATAAGAGTTGTATTATACTTCCGTTGTTCTTCAGGTGGGTGCCTGCTTGTTGCACTTTGGAATGTATTCCCTTGTTCTTCAGGTGGGCGCCTGCTTGCTAACTTTTGAACGATGTTCCCTTGTTATCCAGGTAGGTTCCTGTTTACAAAGAAAATTCTTTCTGCCTCTGTTTTTATCAAAAAATGATTTGTTAGTATAAAATGGTGGATAACTGCTGGCATTCTTGTTGGCCATGCTTCCGCTTCCGAACTTGCTCCGACTTGCTTTTTTGAACTTGTTTTGACTTGCCACGATTCCCCGGCTATCTTTCAAATACTCTGATCCTGATGATCCAAATGTTTCATCTTATGCTACTGTACTTGATGTTTCTGTTCCCTTTTCTGTAAACTTTTACTTCTCCTTCCAATTGTCTGATTACCATTCTGATGGGATTTACATTGGTCCTTCGTGTTTTACTTTCCTTTAATATGTCACGATCCCGTTGTGCCATACAACTGGGAAACTGTTAGTTAGCTTTGACTACAAATGTCTTATAGACAGATTTCAAAAAAATGAAATGCAATGACCTCGAAGTTTTGAGGATAGAAAAAACTCTGAAAAGAGAAAGAGGATAGGACTTATCTGAGTGGAACGGCTGATTCCATTGACCATGCCATGCATTTTGGATTAACCAGCCTAATCTATCCAACCAATAAACTGTCAATTGCCACATTTGTTGTTCCATATTTTCACAATCTGACTTGCACCAGAACCCAAACCTCGTTTGTTTTGCCACTTTTCAACCACATACCTTCTTTATTTGCCCATCCAAAAACTCACTTTCGCCTTATGGTGCCCGCAAAAGTTTTCATCAATATGACTCTCTCATTTTAATATCTCTCAACTCACATCGCCTTACAGTGCCCGTGCGGGTTTTCACCAATAAGACTCTCTCATTTTCAATTTTTCCTTTTCTTCTGGTACCAGAGTGTTGTCCACAACATGCATCACCTTNAAATTTAAACCCACAGCAACAATGTTTTAACCAGGAGATCAACTCAACCAATCCAAATTACAACTTCAGAGACTTTTAATACCAGATCAGTAGAGAATTATCATACAGCCTTCAAATATAGATCGATTAATCAATGTAACAGTGTAATTTTGAACTTTTTCTACTGTTTTTGATGTTTTTGAGTTTTTGTAATGAAAGGTATCGAGAGAATGGATCTAGAATAGCAAAAGTGTTTTAGGGATATTTTCAGATTGCTCCAAAACTTAACAAAAAATGCCCATTGATGCCTATTTATAGTTTTAATTTTGGAGGAAAATTCAAAGTTTGTTAATTATCTATGGTCCCTCTTTTATTTCAGTTTTATCCTTATTTTTTATTAGTTACTCGATTGGATACCCTTATTTGTGAAAAATCACATTAATTACCCCATCTATAACATTCTATCTAAGTGTATTACCCTACATATCCATACCTCTCTTAGAAAATTACCTTATTGACATTTTCCTCTACCCAGAATGCCCCCACTTCCTAAAGTTTATTACCCTTAACCCCTTTTATGTACCCAAATTACCCCTGCAATTTATTTAATTTTACCAGCTACACTACTGCTCTTTTACCCCTTTAACCCTGAATTTTAAAACTACCAGACTATTATAACCCTAATTACCAGAATTAATCCACTAATTATTAATCGAAATTTAAGCAACTATAACCAAACAAGTCTTAAGATCAAAATCAAAATCTATATTGAACTTAAACAAAGTAAAAATACCCTAGATAAGCAATAATACTCTAATAGTCTTGTGATCAATCAAATCATACTATACTTATTTCAAACCTACATTAAACTTCAAGCAAATACATTGGTCATGGATTAAACTAACTCTAAGAGTACTAAAAATATAAAAACAAATCCGATTTCACTAACAATGAAAATCAGCAACAAAATTAATTAACACTAGAACTGGACTAAGAAAGAAAAATCGCTATACAGACCCTCAAAGAAAACTTGAACAAATATAATAAAACCAGAAGTAGAAACTCAGTGATGTAATGAAAACTCTAGCCAGCCATTTTTTTTGAGAAAATCTTTCGAGATTCTTGACCAGTAACATCCCCAACCATGTGTTTTCATAAGAAAACACTTGGTTAAGGATGTTATGGTCAAAAATCATAAAGATTTGAGCTTGAATTCTTGACCAGAAAACTCAAAATTTGAATTTTGACGAGTTTGAAGAAGATTCGAAGGAAAAGGTTGATGGATTAGGATAGAGGATGGGAAAAGGAGTCTATGGTGTGAATTTGGGTTTTTTTTGGCATACTTCGAGTTTTGGCCGGAAAACTTCAATTTGATATTCGAAGCTTTCCGGCAAGATTCGAAGGAAATCACTTGGAAGAATAGAAAGGGGATGAGAAGAGGAACAACGGGTGTTAATTTGGTGATTATTGGCATAAATTATGTTCGCCGGCGGTAGGGTTTCGGTGACACATTTTTGAATAATCGAACAGAAGGAAGGGATTTTGAAAGAAATGGGATTGATGGGTGGACTCAGGAGCTCAAGGCGGTCCTAGGGTGTATTTTGTGGACTGGTTGGCGTAACTACTATTTCCCACCGGTAGGGTTCCGGCAGGGTTCTGAGGGATTTGGGGGCGGCTAGGTTAGAGAGGAAGAAGAGAATGAATTTTTTTCTGATATTTTTTGTATATGCTATACATATTAAAACATAATAAGTGACCCCTACCGTTGGATTAATGAAAACGAACGGCTAAGATCTCCTGGGCACTATACGACGTCGTTTGTTTAAATGAGAGCTCAACTTTTGTCTGTTGGATTAATTAGATCAAGGGCTCAGATTGAAGGCCTAATGCGACGTCATTTTTATTTATAAAAAAGGTTGGGCTTCAACCATTAGATTAACTCATTTCAATGGCCCTGATTGAATTGCTTAAAACGATGTCGTTTGGGTTACCTAGGGTTGACCGGATATGGGATTATTTTGGGCCTGGGCGGGTATTTTATTGTTTGGGCTAGTGTACTTGGCCCAAATTTTAACAATCCATTATTTCCTTGTATTTTTGTATTGTATTTTCACTTGTATTTTGTATTTCTATTTGTCTTTTCCAATTTTTTATTTTTTCTGATTTTATCAAATTGTTAAACTAACTAAAACTAATTCTAGAATTTATTTAATAACTATTGATAGCAATTTTCAATTAAAAATACTAAAAAGCTATTTTTTTATTTTTTTAATTTATTTCCAAAATGAATTAATACTAAAATTAAAAATTCTAATGCATGTGCATATTTTTTTTAATATGAATTATTAGGCAACTAATTAACACAAAAATACAACAAATTTCAACAAAAATTGTAAAATAATAAAAAATTATTTTGTTTGAATTTTAGGAATAATTTGCTTAGGGCAAAAATCACGTACTAACAGCTGCCCCTCTTTGCCCGGAAACACGAAGAGTTTTCGTGCAAAGA
>MU748336.1:6616-23530 GCA_026770625.1 Nicotiana glauca | reverse complement strand
ACGCTCCAGCTATCATAAATCTTTCTCAAGCAATTATGATAATTTACTAGACGCACTTTCTCAAGCTACGCTAGCTAGACTCGCATCACGGTTCACTTAGATTGCACCCGAGGTATCGTTATCTCTAATCCAACCTCTAAAGCCTCGGTTATGACTCTCGTCTATACTCCGGGAGTGATGTTGTTCATACAATTACCTAAATAAGCACTCTCTCTCAAGTAGATACATACTAAATAGGGACGGATAATTGAGGGCCCTTTTAATTAACCACAATCAAAACGTAGATGAACAAATAGAGATTAACAACCAATCCAAAACTATATTAATATAACAACCAAGTCATCCCCAACGGGTTTCACCAAAACCTTAGATTAAAGTAATTAGCTACTCATAACAAAGTAAGAGAAAACTACTAAATTATTCATAATGGAAGAATTGCAAGAGAAATAAAAGAGATAAAGAACTATAATGTTTTTGGGTGATCTCTCACACTTGTTCCTCCTCCAAAAGTAATCTAAAAAACAAGCCTCCTCTATCTTGGGTGAGTTTCTACATCTTATAAGGTTTTACAAAAGTTTCCCCGAATTGACACTTTGGCCCCCAAATTTTCAAGTTCGTGAACAGTTCACCGCGGTCGCGGCGAGGACTGCAGTGAACACTGCCAAGTCTATTTTTTGTGTTTTGTCTCCGCGCTCTGCTCTGCGGTCCACCGCGATCGCGGTGGACTTTTATCCAGTCATTTTCTTTTGCTCCTTTGTGTTCGGGTACTTCTCGAGTAGGTGTTTTCTTCACATTATTGCCTCCAAACACTTCATGTTGCTTCCTCACATATATTATTCCCTGCGAAACCAAATAACACTATTTAAAGCATTTTGTTGTCAATTTACCTTATAAAACAACAACAAAGCATGAGCAATTAAGGTGCAAATATCAACTATATAGCCTACTATCAAAATTCCCTGATGAAAGCAAAATATTTTTCAGTTTCGACTTAACAGGAGATGTTACCAACAACTACTAAGAGGAAGAGTACTTAAATACTCTAATTCTATCAAATTTATTTTTTATATTTGCTACTGTCATATATGTATAAAACAGATAAATTAAAGTTGAAATTGATCTTCTATTGCATAAAAGTTGATTTTAACAGCAACAAAAAATGTGTCCATCATACTATCGATAAATTTAGATCCGTGGAACAATTTATGTAATGTTACAAAGACGATATTTTGAAATAACATCATACATGTAAAATCATGATGGGCCAATATGTTTCCAAATATGTATTTATCCCTACAATTCAACTCTTTCCTCCCGAAAATAAAGAATATCCCTTGTGTTTTACAATGACAATAAATAAAGCATCAAATGTTAGACGGTATTTACCACACAAAAAATTATGTATTTTACTACCAAGAAGGATATCGATATTGACAACAAGAGAATCGATAATGATTGAGTAACCTAAGTGTTAGAACGGAATATAAACAAGATATATCAAATACAAAAAAAGTGTTATGTAAGAATTATCGCATTGCGTATTTCTAATCTATAAATATATAATAGTATTATCAAAATAATATGACTAAATTGCCCATTTTTGCAGGTGTCACACCTCCTTTTTTACACACCTACCTCGAAGGATAAATGTATAAGGGAGTTTTTCCATTTAAAGTGACATTATTCGAATTGGAATTATTTATTTATTTAGAGTCGCCACTTGGGATAGGATGGACTTTTGGTGTCCCAAGTCACCGGTTTAACTTAAATCCCAAATCGAGGAAAATTGTCGACTTCCCAATTGGAGTCTGCGAACCAGAAATTCTGTGTAAGGAATTCTGTTGACCCGAGGGAAGGTGTTAGGCACCCCCGGATCCCGTGGTTCTAGCACGGTCGCTTAAATTATTATAAATGGCCAAAATCTGATTTTTACACATGCTATCCTATAGTGCAATTTTAAAATTATTTACCGCTTTTAATTAATTTTTAGGAAGGTGAACGTTGTTTAAAAACGTGTTTTCGGATCGCGTCACATGAAATGCACCCGGATCCTCGATACATTTTTATACAATATTTTAGGATTTGGATTTGGGTCGCCTGAGATGCACACCCGTATTTAGGAAGGTAAAATTATTAAAGGCGCGCCTAAAGTGACTAATGTCTTTTTAACATTGTGGGAGGCCGTGAGATTCGCTAAACGACATGCCCCAAATTCTAAGTATTTTTAATTAAGTAATCAATGAGGGCCCCGCAATTTGTATATTTTGTTTGGCGAGACTCGTCTCACTTTTATTATTTAAAGGCCAACCTAAAGTGACTACGATTTTCTCTATTTATTATTTGCCTCTGAAAGGGCTAATTAATTTACATTTACAAATTCAAGCCTCGAATTCAAGTCCGAATTCAAACGAAAGGGAAGACCCTTTTAATTTGAATTCGCCACCTAATTCGAAACCCAAACTTATATTTGCGAATTAATCCCCACATTCCTATGTAATCTTTAAAGGGTTTGACTTATAACAGTTTTAAGCTTTGGGCTCAAAAAATGAGCCCAATTCCAAATGAAGCAATAAAATCGTATGGGCCCTCAGCTGGTCAGACTCAGGGGACAATTGGGCTGTCATGAATTGTTTCTGCCCAGTCCAAATTCCAACGTCTACTGATTCACTCAATTTGAGAACACTGGCTTGTAACAGGCCCAAAGTTGAAGCTACAGTATGCGCTTAAAATAGCAGTAGTTTAAACATGTCATTTTTACACTATAACTAATTGTTTCATTACCTAGATCATCAACTAACACGAAACATTAGGTGAGTAATACGGACTGACCAAATTATACTGCCTGATACGAGTATACAATATATTTATACTAACGAGCATGCTGGACAGTCAAATTTATTTTTTACACTTATGTTTTCCAGGTTCCATTTTAACAGGTCATTAGTCACACATGGAAATCTGCAATGTTGTTGTGTGGATTCAAAGCCAAATTAATCATCCAGTGATGAGACATACTAAACTGATGACTAGTTTACAATCTAACACCAATTAAAGTTTTATGACAGTCCAAACCAATGTTCAACAGTCCGTCCAAGTCAATTACAAGACAAATCTAAATAATCCTAATTAGCATACATAGTCCCTACTGGATACTAATAACTTGTGTTCAAATGAAAGCAACTATATATCAAATTAATAGTTGAACATGGAAGCATAATAACGGGAACATAGTGCTTCATCATTTGATCTCAAAATGCTCATGTACATTAGAAAATGGATCAATAGTGTACCTGGAGATTAAAGTACAATAGAAAAGGAGCAACAGTCAGCAACAATAGATGTAACTTGGCAGCGTTAGCAACAGGAATTCAATAACAGCCCCAGCAATGACAAAAACAGTAAAATAGGCTCAAAAATGATTCAAAGCAGTCAAACTCAGCTTGAAATTAACCCAGGAAGCTCCAGCACCTTTCAGCAATCAAAATTTAAGCTAAATAATGTAAACTAACCACTACAATTTGAAATTAACCTAAGTATTTCAATAGGACAATATTTTTGAAGTTTTTGGAGTTTTACTAGTTTTTTCTTTGGTTTTCTGGAAATTTTAGATCTAAAATGAAGGTTTTTGTTACTAGAACTCAGATTTGAACTTCTTCTAATTTTTGAAATTTAGCTTTTAAGAAGAGGGTTTTGAGAGGGAATTATAAGCTGGAAGGACTTTGAAATTTTCAGAGATTCTAAACTTGTTAAAGAAGGCACTAGGAATGCCTTTTATAGGCAAGAAATGGGGCAGAATGTTCTGGAAGTATTTTCCTATTTTTTCCTCTTTTTTATTTCAGAAATTGGCTATTAGACCCTAATTTTATGACTTGTCACCCAAGTTACTGCATTAAAATGCAGAAAACTTACACTAAGGCCCCCTTCTAGAAGGCCCTAGGGTGTTCTTCTAACTATAAAATTCCTACACTACCCTTGTTTGAGTCTTGAAATTACTATCCTTAACAAATTGGGCCATTTTCAATGCCCAAAATACCCTTACTCCCCCCTTAAAATTACTCACCCAAGTCACAATTAACCTACCTACTTGATTGAACTATGGTTGGCTGACCCCATTCCCTTTACCCATGATTAACTATCAGCTAAACAAGCAGAACTAAACCTATTAGCTTAATTAAAACTAAACACTAATTACTGACTAAGCTAATGTTGATCAATTATCTAATACAGGATTAATAATTAACAAAACAAAACCAAACAATGCCCAAGCAATATCAATAATCAGACCATCAAGAAAACAAACTTCGGAATACAATAGCAGACTAAATCAATTTTGTTTAGATTTGGTCCGGTCTTAGGGGTTTTGGCTTGGGCTAAATCAGTTTTGGCCCAATCCGGGTTATTTAAACAGCCCTTTCCTTTTCCCTTTTTTTTTTTTTTCAAATTTTCTGATTTTATTATGTAAAAATCAAGAACTAAAACAACTAAATCAAATCTAAAATAATACTAATTAATATTTCAAAATTAACTAACTCCTAATTATAAGAAAAAGCTTAAGACAAATTTTAACAATTAAAAGTAGCAATGCAAGGAATCATTTTTGGTATTTTCTTTATTTTTGTAACATTACAAAGCACATTATTTTGTATTTTTTTATGAATTATGGCAACTAAAAATGTACGCAAAAAATGCAAATAAGACACAAAATCATTCAATTAATTCCTAAAAATTCAAATAATAAAAGAAAAATTTTAACTCTAAAGAATTTATAGGAGTAAATTAAGCGTGGCAAAAATCACGTGCTCACAGCAAGTTCAGATGATGTCTAATAATTATGAATTCACGTATTATATTATATATATATATATATATATAACGTTGTATGAAAGCTGAAAAATAGTTGTATAATTTATGAATCGTTCTATAAAATTTATATTTAAGTTATCGATACTATCTTTTTACATAAAGTTGTTGATATGTATCAAAGTTGTATTAAGAGAGCTTTGATTGGAATTTTAGAGAGAAAGAAGCACACACCACATATCAAATATATACAAATCAGATACAAAATATATAAAATATTTAAAAGACATATTGTATAAAATTTATATGAAAATTGTATTTAAGTTAATTGTAGATGTATTTTAACTTAAAAATAATGTATGAAAGTTGTAGATAAGTTGTAAATAAATATATACTATATAATTAGTTGTATGAAATTTATTTTTAGTATGTATGTTGTTGCAGATATATCAATTTGTATTGAATTTGTACGAAATTTATTTTTAAATTTGTATGTTGTTGTAGCATCAAATTGTATAATATTAATTTTAAGTATGATGTATCCATTTTAGTGATGATTTAAATATGTTTCTTAAATTTGTGATATATTAGTGTATTGGGTAAGTTAACCAATCAAGTGAAGCAGAACTTTACAGGCCCTGCACGATAGTTATTAACCTCGTAAAATCTTTGGACAAACCAATGAACGGTTTCTTAGAATCTTCAATTTCTACGACCTTCTTAGGTGCTGAATTCACCTCTTGAAAAAGACTATCAAACTGCATGATAATCCAATTTGCAACAAAGCACAATACAATCCGAAGTGTCACAAGTTTGAATTCAATAATATTCCTGCACCGTTAATGTTTCATACTTAGTGGGTAGCAATGTAAAAAAGAAAAGGGCAAACCAGTGACAAGCCGGAGGTTACTTCAATAGGTTGATTGGCAGAAGACAACTTTTAGGCTTACTTTATTGTGAGAGAGAGTGACGAAGAAAGAAAGAAAAAATGATGAGACAAGCGGCAATGAGGAAAGAGGGGAGGGGAGAAAAAGGAAAAGAATGTAACTAAATCCCCTAATTTAAGACACTAATAATGAATTGTATGTAGTTTGTAAGTAATTCCTATTTAGGGCGGATAATATACAAAAGTAGGACAATTTTGATAAATACGTTTCAAATATTGTATAAAAAGAAAAAAATCTCGGGAAAAAGATAAAAGTTTCACTAATAGTATCATGATTGTAAGTGATCTAGATTTGTTTTGGGCTAAGCTTCATTATGATCATATTCTACCTTATTTTTATCTTGAATCTAAATTTTGTCTTACAGTCAACTAGTTGAGTCGCATATGTAGTCTATCTACAGAAATAAAAAAGAAACATATTTCTTTTTTGTTTTACCAAAATGTTGGAGAAAATCGTATGAATCAATATTCCATTGATTGGTATGACGAAAATGATTTGAGTAAGCCATATCGTTTATTTTTCCTCCAAGTCACTGTTTATTTGTCCGAATTGTGTTTTCTTTTTATCTAAGTCACCAGCTTTCTCTGTGTTGTTCGTAACATGTAAAGTTGACTTATAGGCTATTGTAGGCTATCAAAGTTAAAAAAATCTTCCCTTTCTTTCCATAACAACTATTCATTCGCTCAGTTTATGAAAAGTAAAAGAAAGACAATTAAAAAAACAATAGCTTAGGATTTTACTGGAAATTTGTATAAGGTCAAAATCAGGTATGCCCGATTTCAGGGGCTTGAAGAGTCGCTTCAAGCCCGAGTTCAGAATGGGTCGAGTTCGAGGCCAGTGGACCAAGCCCGAGCCCGATGATAGAGTACACGACTCGAAGATCGGAGTATGCGGCGAGCACAGAAGCCGAGTATGACCAACCCCGAGATGATGCCGTTATGGTTTTGTTACATAAGAGCAAGATTCTCGCCACGTACCCAAGATCATGGCATAAATTTCGGAATAAATTTGTACGAGTTAGTACGAATCCGTACTAGGCGGTTAGATAGTTGTCCCAATAAGATTCCTTACTGTAAATAGAAATGTATCTTATTTAGGGTTCCACTACTATAAAAAATGGACCTCAATCATTTGTAACGATCATCAATCATTGGAAAAAGAATATACTCTCTTACTTTCTTGCTCATTATTCATCAGAATTATCTCTTAACTTTATTGTCTTTACTTTATTGTTCTTGCTGTCCTACCTCGAGGCAGTCTAGCTCGAGATCAAATCTTGCTTAATCACTGGGTTGATTCAACTTTCTTCTTTAATTTATACTTTTGATTTCTTGGTTATTAATTAGTATTGAACTAAATCACGTATCTTTAAAGCTACAAACAAGTTTAATTATTACTCGTATTTTCGAGGTAAACAGTTTGGAGCCCACCGTGGGGCTAAAGATAATAGTGATTATTTCAATATTGATTCTGATAACACACGTTATTTTCACACTTATTCTTGTCAAGAATTTTTGTTCTCAGGTTAAAACATGTCAAACTCACAAAATGCACATGTACACGGCGATGACGGTCTTGGATTTCACAGGGAAAACAACAATGTAATTGCTCCGGGAGCCGGTGTACCACCAATTAGCCCTAGGGATGTGCCAAATGTGGAACCAGTTGATGTTAGCTCTCACATTGCTCTGAATGCGGGTTTAGGCGTAGACCCCAGAGGAAGTGTACGCAAGGAAGTTCGATCTGGTGGCCAAGGGACACCGGCTGTAGGAGATGGAGGAGTTAGCCTTAAAGTAATAATCGAGATGCTACAAGCTCAACCAATTTCTATCGCTCAGCTTCAAAGTCAGCATAAAACTCCAAGTGTGGTCGAGCCAAAAATCACTCGCCGTACTGAATCGGTGCCTGAAAGATCAAATGGTAATGGCTCGGGGACTGACCCCACAATTATAAGGATGCTCGAATAACTCACTAAAAGAATAGAGTCGGGGGAGAAAAAGATTGAGGATAATGACAAAAAGGTCGAGACGTATAACTCCCGTGTCAATCAAATACCGGGAGCACCCCCGGTCTTGAGAGGTTTGGATGACAAGAAATTCGTACAAAAGCCATTCCCTCCGAGTGCAACTCCGAAGCCTATTCCTAAGAAGTTCCGTATGCCCGATATACCTAAGTACAACGGGACGATGACCCTAATGAACACATTACCTCGTACACTTTCGGGATTAAAAGGAATGACTTAAATTGATGAGATCGAATATGTTTTGTTGAAAAAAATTGGGGAAACTTTGTCAAAAAGAGCAATAATTTGGTATCACAACTTGCCACCAAATTCTATCAATTTTTTTGTTATGTTAGCAAACACCTTCGTAAAAGCGCACGCCGGGGCCATAAAGGTTGCGACAAGGAAATCAGACGTTTTTAAGATAAAACAGAGGAATGATGAGATGCTAAGGGAGTTCGTGTCCCGATTTCAAATGGAGCGAATGGAATTACCACCAGTATCGGATGATTGGGCCGTGCAAGCTTTTACCCAGGGGATGAACGAGCGGAGTTCGATCGCATCACGATAATTGAAGCAAAATTTGATCGAGTATCCAGTTATGACTTGGTCAGATGTACATAATCTTTACCAATCGAAGATCAGGGTCGAGGACGACCAGCTGGGAGCCCCCTGGGGTTCAGTTCATCCTAATAGATTGGCAGTTAAGGCCCCGAGGGATACAAACAGGGAACTGAGATCAAATAGGGAATGATATTAGCCATATGTTGTTGATCGAAGAAACAACGGTTTGGGGAGAAACCTTCCTCGGAATGATCGAAGAAACGATCGAGGATAAAATTCTCGGGGACTCGTGAGTAAGAATGGTTTTGATAAACACACCGATCCTGCAGAATCACCTCGATTATCAGAGTATAATTTTAGTGTTGATGCATCATGGATTGTATCAACTATTGGAAAGATCAAAGAAACCAGGTGTCCCAGGCCTATACAAACTGATCATTCTCAAAGAATTCCAAACTTGATGTTTAAATATCATGGCACACATGACCATAGGACCGAAGGCTGCAGGCAGCTGAGGGAGGAGGTAGCCCGATTGTTCAATGAGGGTCACCTTCAAGAATTTGTCAGTGATCGAGCTAAGAACCACTTCAGGGAAAGAGACGCCAACAAATAGAATGAGCAGGAAGAACCACAACATCTAATTCATATGATTGTTGGCGGTGGCGATATTCCACATGGGCCTGTATTCAAATGTACCAAGGTGTCGATTACCAGAGAAAAATAAACTCAAATTTATATGCCCGAGGGCATCCTATTGTTCGATGACGAGGAAGCCGAAGGCATTTATCAGCCGCACAATAACACCTTAGTAATTTTTATTTTTTTTAAATAAAATTCAAGTTAAACGTGTTCACGTAGATCCAGGTAGTTCATCAAACATAATAAGATCGAGGGTTGTAAAGCAGCTCGGCCTGCAGGACCAAATTGTACCTGCATCTCGAGTCTTAAATGGCTTCAACATGGCAAGTGAAACAACGAAGAGGGAAACAATCCTACCAGTGAACGTGGCCGGGACCATCCAAAATACAAATTTCTATGTCATTGAAGGCGACATGAGATATAACGCACTACTCGGGAGGCCATAGATCCACAACATGAGGACGGTACCTTTAACTTTTAATCAGATGATGAAATTACCAATAGTGGATGGTGTGAAAATAGTTTACGGGGAACAACACGTTGCAAAGGAAATGTTTGCAGTCGATAAGGTGATACTGGTACCAGCGCCTTCGATCATAGAAAAGTCGAGCACCAAAGATAAGCAGATGACCAAATAGCAATCACCGTCCCCAGCTTCGATTGAACGGGAGAAACAGGTAATCAAAGAAGAAGAAGAGGATTTCCTTAATCCTTCAACTTTTGTTGTTCCCGAAGAGTGCAACCAAGTCAACGGTCGAGGAGCTAGAATAGGTCATACTGATTGATTATATTCCCGAGAGAATGTTATACCTAGGAATAGGGTTAACCCCCGACTCAGGAAAAAACTCATTCAATTTCTTATCGATAATATGGATTGTTTGTTTGGTCCCATTTAGATATGATAGGGATCCCACCGGAAATAGCAACACAACTTCCGAGCCTCGACCCCAGGATCAAGCCAGTAAAGGCAAAAAGAAGGCCCCAGTCCGAGGTGAAGTATGCATTCATAACGGATAAAGTAACTAAACTTCTTAATATAGGGTCCATTCGGGAGGTGAAATATCCCGAGTGGTTAGCCAACATAGTTGTAGTCCCTAACAAGGGAAAAAATTAGAATGTGTGTAGATTATAAGGATTTGAACAAGGCATGTCCCAAAGACTCCTTTCCACTGCCTAAAATCGATCGCATGATCGATGCCACGGCTGGCCATGAGATACTTACCTTTCTGATGCCTACTCCGGGTACAACCAAATTCAAATGAACCCGGAGGACCAGGAGAAGACCTAGTTTATCACTAAGTTTAGAATGTACTGTTATAATGTAATGCCCTTCGGGCTAAAAAATGCCGGAGCCACGTACCAACGCCTAGTTAACAAAATGTCCGAGGAACAGATAGGTAAATCAATAGAAGTTTACATTGACGATATGTTAGTTAAGTCTCTGCACTCAGAGGACCATTTGACTCATTTACAGGAAACATTCAAAATCTTGAGAAAGTACAATATGAAGCTTAACCCCAAAAAAAGCGCTTTCGGGGTCAGTTCGGGCAAGTTCCTTGGCTTCATGGTATCAAACCGGAGAATCAAGATCAACCCTGATAAGATCAAGGCCATCAAAGATATCACTATCGTAGATAGTGTGAAAGCCGTGCAAAGGCTAACAGGATGAATAGCTGCCTTGGGTTGATTTATTTCGAGGTCATCAAATCGAAGCCACATGTTATTTTCTTTTCTCGAAAAGAAAAATAATTTTGCATGGACCCTGGAATGCCAACAAGCATTGGAGGAATTGAAGCGATACTTGTCGAGCCCACCTCTGCTTCACACTCCGAAGGTAGATAAAAAGCTTTACTTATATTCGGTTGTGTCCGAGATAGCGGTAAGTGGGGTACTAGTTTGGGAAGAGCAAGATACGCAGTTCCCTGTCTATTACGTGAGTCGAACTCTAGGAGATGCTGAAACTAGAAATCCACACTTAAAAAAATTGGAACTTGCATTAATAAGCGCATCTAGAAAGTTAAAGCCATATTTTCAATGTCACCTCTGTGAGCACGTGATTTTTGCCTCACATGAATTACTCCCATAAAAAATCAAAACAAAATTGTTCGTTTTATTGTTTAAAGTCTTGAGCAATTTCGTGATAATTTCGATAATTGTTTGTGTTTGTCCATACATGTTTATGTGTTTAAATAAACGAAAAAAATACAAAAATAGGGTGCGATGGCATTTAGGGTTTAATTTTACAATTCTTGAATTTAGTAGTAAAATACTTGTTTATAAATTAAAAAAATAATATACATATATATATATAAATGTATTTTTCGCATTTTAGTATTCAATGTCAAAATTGTGTGATTTTTCTTTAATTGAGTGATTTGGTATTTAACTATTTGTGATAATTACTACTTAGAGTCAATTAATATTTTTTTTAGGATAATTTGGTCAAGATTAAATTTAGGTTTTTATTTTATGTTAATTAGAAAGTAAATTGAAAAGAAAAAGAAAATAAAAGAGAAGGAAATTAGAATTGGGCCAAATTTTAAATTAATCCCCAAGCCCAAACCAATTAAATCCGTTCAAACCAGCCTAGACCGGCCCAACCCAGTCTGCCCCCTAAACGACGTCGTTTGGGCATGTATTAATTAGGGCCGTTGATCTTATTAGATCGAACGGCCCAGTCCATCTCCAACGTCACCAAAACGACGTCGTTTCAAGGTTGCTAATACGAGCCGTTTAAACTCACTCATCCAACGGCCTAAAACACGCCTCATGACCCGTTACCCAGCCCCGACCCGTTCAATCAGAGACCGACCCAGTCTCTAAGATGTCTAAACGACACCGTTCCTCTTAAGTGGTTGATCCAGGCCGTTGATCTCAGTTGATCTAACGGTCTGGATTCAATCCTCATGTCGGTATATAATGCCCAAACCACACCCAGCCCCCTTAGACCCCCCTCCCTTCACTCATCTCTCTCGTCTCTTCAGAGACTCACCACGAACCACCGCTGACCGCCCACTGGAAATGTCACGACCCAATTTCCATACCCGGTCGTGATGGCACCTCTCGTGAAAACAAGGCCAGCCAACTAACCCAAATCCTCCCTTTAACAATTATTTATCATAAATGAACAGAAAGTACAACTTACTGGCGTTAAAAGCTATTAATTACAACCCAACACAACCCGACCGGGGTGTCACAAGTCACGAGCATCTAAAGAAGACTGAACACAACTACATGGCCAATAATAATATACAAACTAAAATTTTTGGAATCAAAGGATAAAGTCTGGTGCCGCGAACGCCGACGGTCATCTTGCTCAGCTACAATGGTATACCTTCAATCAGCTAATAACCCGCTACCGGGTGAACAAATACCTGCAACTGGACGCGAGGTGCAGGGAGTAAAGTGAGTACTCCAAATCAGTGAGTAATAAGAGTAAATAATAACTGCGCGGTAAGAAATCACGTAAAGCACTCTATCATGCTATATGGGACAGTGCAAATTTTTTAGAAAAACAGTAAAAGCGTGAAAAAATTCTTTAGAAAATATCTGGCTCAGTTAAAAACCTCTTTTGAAAATATCCTTTCCAACAGTCAAGCATATGAATGCGATATCAGATAGTGCAAGTCAGCACATAAGTCAGCCCCTCGGGTACAACACTCCACCAACAAATAACACCAGGGTATCTGGTAAACAATGCACGAAGTAGCATGGATGCTAATGAAATGAGAGTGCTGAATATCATGACACGTAGTACCAATATGAACCAATGCATGAATGCAATGCAATGCATATGACCGCTACGGCGCGCAACCCGATCCATTTTGGTACCCGCGCTCACTGTGGGGGTTCAGACTCCGGAGGGGCTCCTACAGCCCAAGCACTATATCACTGCGGCATGCAGTCCAATCCAATATATACATACTGCGATGTGCAGTCCGATCCATATAATATACTACTGCAGCGTGCATCCATATATATAACCCTCACATCCAGGCCTTATGCCTCACATCCCTCAGTGTATCCTCACATCTGGCCCTCGGCCCCACTCAGCCAGAATATCATCACAAGCCCCTCGGGCACTAGTAAAATAGTAGTCCTCAGCCCAAAAAATTATTTAAATTGTAGTTTAAGACTCAATCTGAGTAAAGTGGCTGAGTTGTAAAGTAGTGGAGAAACAGTATGACTGAGTTCAAGTAAGTCAAAAAAGTGAGGAAAAACAGTGAAAATAATCCCCGAAGGGTTCAAATATTTAGCACGAAGCCCAAATACGGCAATCAGCCCAAACAACAGTGATAACAAATAAATTCCAGTCAAATACGCGATAATTTAATCAATCGGGACGGACCAAGTCACAATCCCCAGCGGTGCTCTACCCCACGCCCACTATTTGGCGTGCAAGTCACCTCAATATAGCACTACGATGTGCAATCCGAGGTTTCAAACCCTCAGTATATCATTTACAAGTAGTACTCACCTCGAACCAGTGAAATTCCTCGCTCGCGATGCCTTTGCTCCTCAAATTGGCCTCCACACTCTTCGAATCTAACCAAAATCAGAGCGAATACATTACAATATGCCAAGGGAACAATACCCAATCGAAAACAATCAAAATATAGCAAAAATCCCGAAACTAGCAAAACCCGAGCCCCCAGCCCGCTTCTCAAAAAATTACAAAACTCACATTAACGGATTCCTCGTCTCGCCACGAGTCCATACATACCAAGAACTCCCAAATCCGAGCTCAAATGACCTATCAAGTCCCAATTTGAAATATCAAAATTCAAGCCCTAGCTTTACCCCTTTTTAATGAATTTCAACCAATTTCCATGTTAAATCTAACATAATCTCGTATATTTAGGCCAAGGAACTTACCTCCAATCATTCTCCATTAATCCCTCTTCAAACACGCCTCAAAGCTCTCAAAGCTCGTAAAAAATGGTGGAAATAACATAAGCTTCGCGGAACAAAAATGAATATAAAAGCCTTCTGACTCCAGGGGTTTCCGCTTCTGCGGTCCCCACACCCGCTTCTGCGATACCGCTTCTGCGGTCATTTTCCATTTAAGCGGTATTTTATTAAATCACCAGGGGTCGCTTCTGCGACTCAAATTTCCGCTTCTGCGGAACCTCACCTCCAGGCCAACTGCTTCTGCGACCTTAGGTCCGCTTCTGCGGACTCGCTTAAGCGAAACAACTTCCGCTTCTGCGGAACTTCCCATCTCAACATTGAGCCGCTTATGCGACCATTCCCTCACTTCTGCGGAACCTCTTCTGCGGTCCATTTCCTCAGAAGCGAGCATACCAGATACCAGCAAACATCTGCCCCTTTCTCAACTTGAATTTCATCCCGTTAGCCATCCGAAATCACCCCGAGGCCCCCGGGACCTCAACAAAAAATACCAATACATCCTAAAACATCATACGCACTTGTTCCAATCATCAAAACACATTAAACAACACTAAAATCATCAATTCACATCGGATTCAAGCCTAAGTTCTTTCAAAAAAACTTCCGAAACACGCATTCGATCAAAAACCCAACCAAACGATATCCGAATGACTTGAAAATTTGCACACATATCCAAAATCACCCAACGAAACTATAGCAACTCTCGGAATCCCATTCTAACCCTTGGATCAAAATCTCACCCATCAACCGGAATTCGCCAAAATACTAACTTCGCCAATTCAAGCCTAATTCTACACCGGGCCTCCAAAATCAATTCCGATCGCTCTCCTAAGTCACAAATCACCTCCCGAAGCTAACTAAATCCCTGGAAATCACATCCGAGCCCTCTAACTCATAAGTGAGCGTCCGGTTGACTTTTCCAACTTAAGCCTTCCTTAAAGAGACTAAGTGCCTCATTTCTTATCAAAACCAATCCAAATCAACCCTCACACACCACATACCGATAATGAAATATTAAGAAGCAATAAACGGGAAAAATGGAGCAGTAACACATGAGACGACGGGTCGGGTCGTCACATCCTCCCCAACTTAAACAATCGCTCGTCCTCGAGCGTACCCAAAGTTGTACTAAAAGCCAACCAATAGCTGAATGACCTTACCAAGCATATACCCGGGGTGATCCCACGTCACCCTATCTCACATAGGTCCGATAATACAACACAGCTAAAATTTCACAGTCCATCTAGACCATAAACCGTAGGACCACATTGCACTTTCCGAAGTCATACTCAAAATCAGAACTTCACGTCAATATTCAGAATAAATTTGAACCAGCTGTAATAAACCATACCTGCAACCTCCGTGAAATCACATGATATACCACATAACCCAAGCACTCTAAACGATAGCTTTTATTCACAGTAGCTACCCACAACAACCAAATACCAATAGAAAACCTCTTACTTAGCTAAAGTCTTATTCCATCACTTTCATATACTGCCAATGATAAATAAAACACGCGATAAACCGTAACCATTCCTCGGGTCACCCATACATGAAGCCACTTCCTTGTTCACTAATACCACAACAGGTTTCCAGGCCAAACCTCAATATAAACCCTCTAACCAGGTGAAATCACATATGTTCGCATTCATTAATGACTCCAACGATCACTTCGAATTCCACACACCACCTTGGTGATACGACACCTCATTACAGGCCTAAGACACAACTTGCATAATGCACGCACCATTAAGGAACAGTCTGGACATACTTAAATCATGACAAATGACTCAAACGAAAGAGATGTACCCCAAGCTCAACAGTACCATTACAACACAAAGCTGAGACCTCGTCTCATATCATAGAAATAGAGTACCTGAATCCTCCTCGAAAGGTCATAACTTCACGTGGCCTCGCCACAACGCGCGATCCTATCCAAACACTGTTACACTTGAAGCACATCAAGTAACCATGCTCAAAATAGACAGCCACACACAGATTGATGTCTGAAACCAAGCAATCCATCACACCCACGGTGAAGCAAGTAATATACACCATTCAATCCTGAAAGGACACAACCGATGTGCTATTCGCCGAGCAACACCCAATACGGACTTTCCTCAGAAACCAGGAAGCAAGGCATACAAAGTAACATATGGAAAACTATTCTCAACATCACACTGTTGCGGCGTGCAACCCGATCCAGATAACATACCCGTGGCGGCGTGCCACCCGATCCACACAAATATCTCACATAGGGGGATGCACATCGAGCCAAATTTGCTCATTATAAAAAAATACCGAGATCCACAATCTCGCCCGGTGACACGCCCGGCCACAAGAAACACATCCGAAAAAGTCCCTCAATATCGGAACTGAATCAATGGTAGAAACCTCTGCACTGACATCCGCCATGAAGGCCCACTTAAGAAAAGCAATCCCTTTCCGGCCGTCCGCTGGTCTTTGGAATACAACCACTCTGCTAGAGCATAATCCGATGCACTCCGCCACACAACCTGTGGCATTTTCCGACATAACCCATAGCACAGTAGCCTAGAATAACCCAACACTGAGACAACCAGTCTACACCCCAACACCGTATCAACAATCTAATATACCAAGCAAAGAAAGATCCACTCGGGTCTCCAAATCCCAATAGCCGCTAAACGGTGCCGATACATACGATCCACAGCTACCATATAGTCTGTACCTGAGAACTCCAGTCTCCAGCTCCACATAGCACACAAATTACTATACCTGATCCCAAATTTTGCAGTATAAATACATATTACACCTCGAGTACCCAATCATTCCACGAAAGATATCCTAAAATTCCCCCTATGCCACCAAACAAACTCAGATATCAACAGTCGATCTATCAAGAAAATGCCGCAACACTACCGAAGTGCCATCAACTTAATCACATTGCCCTTTTTCTGAAACATATACCCTCGTCAAATCACTATGATTAGAAATACCATTTCCTTAGTCATATGAGGATCATTCACCCTAATCATCTGAAGCTCGATCCTCCAATCACCTAAAACT
>MU748332.1:0-77466 GCA_026770625.1 Nicotiana glauca | reverse complement strand
GCTTAATACTTGGGTTTTATTTGCAACGTCCGCAGAATCCTATTTAGAGGATATACTTTGGGCGTGATCAGCCTTTTTACGGAAATAGCCTATTCGTGCAAGCTCGTGTATACGAACCTAATATTTAAATTTTAAATAAGACATATACCAGTTTTATTATGATTTATCAAAAGAAGTCCGCGTGCCAAGTGGTCTCTTATTCTCCAGAGGTCAGAACATCAATTCTTGTGTGTACGCACTGGCACTATGTGATAAACTGATAATGGTACAAAAAGAACACGTAACAAATAGGAAGTTATACAATTTGCACAACAATTGAATGATATCATTGCAAACTTAAAGTTATACAATTTGCACAACAATTGAATGATATCATTGCAAACTTAAAATTTACAAGTCTAAACTAATAGTGTCAATAAGACAATTCAAATGTAATACCACAAGAGAGCATTAAGTTCTCAGTGAACTAAATAAATGAAACCAAATAATCCACACCATGCAGCTTAACTGTTTCTGTCTAACCTGTATTTCCTAGACAAAAACTATGATTTCATCTATATGATTCTGTATATACTAAACTCTCTCTCTCTCTATATATATATATATACATATATATACATTTTAGCTGAACTTATACTGTAATCATTGTCACATAACAGAGCAACCATTAGGATTTTCATCACTGAACATTTGAGGTGCTGAAACATATGTTGGGGGTACATAGCCAGTATGATCATAATCTTGGACTGTAACCATTTGAGCATTGTGCATTGCCAAGCCATAATCTTGATCCATGTAATTGTGATTGTGCATTGGCATAGCATAGTACGTATTTGGATTACTGTATCCATAGTATTCCATTTTATTACTGTAACCATTGTATTCCATTTTGTTGATCACCTCTGTCTTTTGCTCTTTCAGCTCTGTGCTTGCCACTTTTGATTCACCATCTTTCTTTGGTGTAATAACAGCATCTATGTTCCTCTTCAATTTATCTTTCAAGTACGATGACGTTAGCTCCTTTACGTCCATTGTTCCCTTCACTATCACCAAATCTTTTTCTAGAGCTATACTCACTTCTTCCGCTCCTGTCAATAATTGGGTAAACGGAAATTAATACATATAATAAAAAATAAGATTGAACTTTTATACACAATCAAACCATCTAAAATATAATTACAAGTATCTTTTCCTAATAAATGGAATTTATAACATGATACAAGAAGTTAATAATTTGATAGCGTATTTTTTTTTGCAAACGGCAGTACGGCACATGAATGGTTTTTTATCTTACCGTCGATTTTATTTATAATTCGCTTTGCTTTTTGTGCATTCCTGTCACATTGCAGCCGAATCTTTAATACCACCGTGTTGAATTGAGGCTATACAACAACCAAACAGAAAATAGCAGAAAGTTAGAAAAAATTCTAATAATCCAACAACAACTTTTATTACTTATCCGTTCACTTTTACTTGTTCAGTATTCTAAAAATAAATTATCACTTTTACCTGTCATTTTTAGCATATCAAGAGAAGATAAGTTCTTTTTCCTATTCTATCCACGGTATTAATTACTCATTCCTAATCATTTTTTCAAATCCAATAAAAATATACATCGATTAATATGGGTATTATAGTAAATTACGCACTTTATTTATTATTTCTTAAGTGCGTGCAAAGTCCATAGTGAATGTGCAAAGTCCCCGGTGAATAAGTAGAAGTGAACGGAGGAAGTATTTTTTTTAAAGAAACTAAGCAGTAATTTAACTCCTGGCTTAATTAAAATTTGATAAACACTATACGTTAGAAAAGTAAATTACCTCCTTGGGATTTTTATCTTCCCCTTTCTTCTCCTCGGCCCTTTTCTCAACTTTGTCTTCTGATTTTTCATCTCCACCACCGCCGCTGCCGCAGTCGTCCTTTTTGGGCTGAGCAGAGAGGAGCTCCACTTTCCTATTTGTCTTCTTCTCCACCATCTCCCGGAGCCATAAGGGGTCCACATTCCCTTTTACCGTCAATTTTCCACTGCTGTAATCTGTCTTTACGTCTTCCACACCTTCAATTAAAAATAAATAAAAATTAAAATTAGCCCACACCTTCATATGATTTGCTTGTATTAGATTAAATATTGTACTATTATCTACAATGATGTTTTATTGAAATTAATTACCTTCAAAATGGCGAATTGAACGTTTGGCTTTCTTAGCACAGCCTTCACAGTGCAAATCGAGTTTTAACAGGATGGTAGCGAGTCCATCGTCTAATTTTCCGCTGGCGTCACTGAAATCGCCGGCAGTCTTCTCTCCGGCGTCACCGTCACCGCCACCGCCGGCAGTCATCTCTCCGGCTTCATTCTTCTTTTCTATTCCTTTGGCTTTGGTTAATTCTTTTTTAAGGAATTGGAGAATTCTTAGAGGCTGAATTAAGGGAATACTAGAGTTCGTAATTTTGGTCATTTGGAAGGAATTAATAGTATAGAATGGTATGAGGAGAGAAACTAGAAGCAAAGTGGACAATATATAGACAATGAGTTAGTTCAGTTTCCTAATTAGCGTACTTATTTTCAGGACAAGTATTTTAATAGGAAACCACCTCTTCCCACACACTATAGGAATTAGACTCTTTTTTTCTGTTTTTCTTGTTGGAAGGGGTGGATTGATAAGAAAGTGGGACGCGTATGCATTAGGTCCCTTTCGGATTGTTATTACATACAATAGCAACGATTGACTCAAGTCTCACTAGTAGGTCTTAGAAGGTTAGTGTGTATTGTATGGGGTCGAGTTTGACCAATCACGTCCTCAAAATGGACACGATCTGTCGCATGAACAAAGGTCAGGCCCAAGGGACGACCCCAGATTAATTGGAGGGACGACCATGTGATCACGTAGTTCCCTCTGCAACGTGTACTTTATCTTCAGTTTATGTATTTTATCTTTATCCGATAAATAGGGGAAAAAGGGAAAATCCCTCTGCTATATAGGGGGTTCCCAACTGTGTAATGGTAGATTGATTTATTTAATCAACAACATTCTTACTTTCTTTATCTCTCAATCTCCATCTTTCTTTGGAAACCGATATCTTTGATATCTATAACATTATCACATAACTTTGTCCATTAACGGCTCCGAATCACCAAACCACGAAAGATTATTCATACTCTAGAGTCAATTATCTTTGATTACGATTTACCTCTTCTTATATATTTGATTGGTTTGTTTAAACATTGTTCGTTAACATTTTAAGTCAAACAATTTGGCGCCGTCTGTGGGAATTTCGAGAATCAAAGTCATAGTTCACATCTAGAATATCAAGAACAACGATCATTATCCCCCAAACTCAGTAGAACCAGAAATGACAGACAGAGAATCTAAGCTAAAGATGATAGTCGATGTCTCAACCAACCTGATAAGTCCCCTTAATGAGGCCAGTAGAAAAGATGCTTCAAACGATACACCGAGCAGTCATCCGGAGGAAAATATATCGCCCTCCTCACTCGAAGATCTAACGATCCTGCATGAGAAGGGGACTTCGACATCCGTAGTAAAGGAAACACCCCCAGTGGTCAAAAAATTACTGGAGGAATGGCTGACAAACATCCTGAGCAGCCTGCTCGAGAAACCGTCTCCGGGAAACTCCAGGGATTCGCCAGCGGCAGCAACTACCACAGCCGTCGGCGAACCAGGCGTTATGCGGACGAGCAACGCTCATACAGATATCATAAGCGACGATGCACTTGCAACCGTCCTAAGAAAAATGGAATAAATGGAGAATGAGAATAAGGCATTCTATGACCAAATGAAAGAGCACCAGGAAAGGGTAGACAAAATACCCGATGCGCCAAAATTACTGCCGAAACGCGACGTAGGACGTTTCGTCGAACAATCATACAGCGAGGAAGCCGCCCCTTACCCGATCCCAAAAACCTTCAAAATGCCCCCGTATTTGAGAATATATGACGGTACCACGGACCCAGAAGATCATCTGATCCACTACGTAACCGCTGTGAAAGGAAATGACTTGTCAAAGGAGCAGGTGTCATCCGTGCTGCTGAAAAAGTTTGGAGAAACCCTGACCGGAGGGGCGCTAACATGGTATTCGCAACTGCCGGCTAGGTCGATATCAACGTTCGAGGAAAAGGCGGACAAATTCGCTACCGCCCATGCAGGGGCAAAAAAGGCCGAAGCAAGAGTTAATGACATATCTGCGATCAGGCAAACGACAGTCAAAGGGCTCAGGGATTTCCTAGCACGATTCAACAGAGTAAGAATGAGCCTGTCTAACGTATCGGAGGGAATGGAAGTTGCCGCCTTCCAAAACGGTTTGAGCAGGGACGGGTCGAAAGCAACCAAGAAACTACTCAGCCGACTCTTGAAGTATCCCCCCACAACGTGGGAGGAGATCCACAACGCCTACTGTGCAGAGGTAAGGGCAGACGAGGACGACCTTAATAGTTCGACCCAGCGGCTTAAGTCAGTGCAAACGAAAATCAAGAGAGATCGATGCAACGACGGGCGAGGGGAGCCACTCCTACGGTTTAATAGAGAAAGGCATCAGCCCTACGTTAGAGCCCCTAACCCACCTCCTCCGAGACACCAGGATGCCTTACAACGACATACCGCTATGCTCCGTAATGAAAGAGGTATGCCTCCATTATTATCCGCTCATAACTTTTGCGTCTCACCTTCAGAGATAGTATACGCACTGGAGAAGCTAGGCCCGAAGGTACACTGGCCGCCAAAAATGAAATCAGAGCCTAGCGCGTGAAAATCAAACGTCCTGTGTGAGTTCCACTAGTAACGGGGACACATGACCGAAGACTGCATAGGCCTACGACAAGAAGTAGTCAGGATGCTAAACCAGGGATACCTGAAGGAGTTGCTCAGCGACAAAGGGAGAGCCAACTTCGCCAGGGGACGCGATCAATCTCAAGGGCCGCTAAAACCACCGTCCCCGACACGAACCAAATAGATGATTGTCGAAGGCAGTGATGATTCGACAATCAACCACGTCAAGTTCACCACCACGCACAAATTGAAGCGCACAATTGCCTACGAACGGTATGATGACTTCGAAGATAGTATCACCTTCGATAATTCTGATGCGGACGGTTTGTCTTTTCCTCACTATGATGCTTTAGTTATAACCTTACGCATTGCTGATACTGGTGTAAAGAGAATTATGGTAGACGATGGTAGTGGCGCATGTATTATCCATCCGAGATTCCTCATGCAAATGAGGCTTGAGGATAAAATGATACCGCATTGTATAACACTAACAAGTTTTAACAATGCAGTAGAACGCACCTCCAGAGAAATATCGCTGCCGGTCCTGGCGGGAGGAGTCACGCTGGACACCACCTTCCACATCATGAACCAGGAAACGGCTTACAACGTCATCATAGGACGTCCATGGATACACGCCATGTGAGTCGTCCCCTCGAACCTCTATTAGGTAATTAAATTTCCCACCCCATGGGAAATATTCTGTATCCGAGGCGAGCCATGTACTGCCCAAAAATATTACCGAATCCCCCAAGATTGCACTCACACCAAGCAACTGAAAGGGGCAAGTGCGAAAGCATAGCAATCAGCCGTGTCGGGGATCAAACTCACCCCGACAACAGAAGGCATCAGGGACCCCAACATCGTGGAGGCACGCAAAGAGACCGTAGAGGACCTCGACCCTGTCATGTTGGATAGTACCGACAGCTCAAAAAAACCTACATCCGGCATAACCTCTCCGACCCAGGTAAGTACCATGAATTCCTAACTAACCATGCAGGTCTGTTTGCCTTCTCCCACTCTGACATGCCAAGGATATCAAAAGACATCGCCATTCACAAACTCAATGTCGACCCGCTCTATCCGCCCGTGCGGCAGGTAAGGAGAAAGTTCAACACCGCAATTAATGAGGCGGTCAGCGAAGAAGTAGATAAGCTACTAGCCAACGAGTCCACTAGAGAGTCGAAGTACCCCCAGTGGGTGGCCAACATGGTCATGGTCAAAAAAGAAAAGTGGGAAATGGAGGATGTGCGTGGATTTCACTGACTTGAACAAGGCATGCCCAAAGGACTCCTTCCCATTACCTCACATCAATCAGCTGATAGACGCAACAGCCGAACACGAGCTGCTAAGCTTCTTCGATGCCTATTCTGGTTACAACCAAATCCTGATGGCCGATGAGGACCAAGAAAAAACAACTTTTATCACCCACCAAGGGACTTACTGCTACAAGGTGATGCCTTTCGGGCTCAAAAACGTTGGCGCAACGTACCAAAGGCTAGTCACCACGATGTTCAAGGGACAGCTCGGCAAGATAATGGAGGTCTACATCGACGACATGCTAGTAAAGTCAGTCGAAAAGGAGGATCACATCAACCATTTAAAACAAGCCTTTGAGATACTAAGACGATACGGGATGAAGCTAAACTTAGAAAAGTGTGCTTTCGGCTTGTCTTCCGGAAAGTTCCTGGGCTTTCCCGTATCCTAGCGAGGCATCGAAGTCAATCTAGACTAGATCAAAGCCATAGAAACAATACTAGCAGTCCTGAGTAGCAAGAAGCAGGTGCAGAAACAAACCGGCCGAATAGCCGCTCTGTCGAGATTCATCTCACGATCCTCAGACAAGTGCCACAAATTCTTCAATGTACTAAGGAAAGATCGAGGGTTGCAATGGGACGAAGAATGCATCGAAGCATTAAAGAAACTGAAGGAATATCTATCTTTACCACCCTTGCTCGTCAAAGAAGATCCCGACGAATGCCTACTCGTCTATCTGGCGGTATCAGAAGTCGCTGTCAATGTCGTCCTAGTTCGCGAGCACAAAGATACGCAATTTCTGATTTACTATATCCGCAAAACCTTGATAGATGCCGAAATAAGGTATCCGCACCTCGAGAAGTTGGCTTTGGCATTAGTCATAGCTTCACAAAAGCTTAGACCCTACTTTCAGTGCCACCCTATAAAGGTGATAACAACCTTCCCCTTAAGGGGCATCCTACACAAACCTGAGCTCTCAGGAAGGCTCGCCAAATGGGCCATAGAGCTCAGCGAGCATAACATAACCTATCACCCAAGAACCGCCATCAAGTCGCAGGTACTTGCCAACTTCATCGCCGACTTCAGTACGGGAATATTGCTGGAGGTAGAACAAGAGGCCCTCCAGGCCTCTGCAAACACCGACCTCTAGACCCTCTACACCGACGGCGCCGCAAATGCCTCGAGATCGGGACTGGGACTAGTCCTCAAAGTCCCCATGGGAGAAGTAATTCGTCAGTCTATTTGATGCCCTGAAATGACTAACAACGAAGTTGAGTATGAGGCTGTAATTGCAGGTATAAAGCTGACCATCAAATACGGGGCCCGTCGGATCATCCTCCATTGTGACTCCCAACTCGTAGTAAATCAGGTCACCGGAGCCTACCAAATTAAGGAACAAAGGCTACAAAAATACCAGTCAGAAATTCACAAGCTGATGCCGAAGTTCGATGAATGTCATTTCGAGCAGATTCCCCGGGGACAGAATGTCGAGGCAGACAGCCTAGCAAAACTAGCCGCAGCCACCAAAAATATCAACAGAGAAAATGTGGTCACTCTCTTCCATTCAGCCATCGACCACATTGAGGTACTCTTATCAAGTTTAACTTGGGACTGGCGCAACCCGTTGGTATCCTACCTACAGGACAAGACACTCCCACACGACAAAAAGGAAGCCAAGAAACTTCGAGTACAAGCAGCCCGTTACAGCCTCATAAACCACGAGCTCTACAAGAGGACATTCGGTGGTCCCCTTGCTAAATGTCTCGGGCCACACCTGACGAGGCAAGTGCTGGAAGAAGGGCACGAGGGCCATTGTGGCGCCTATAAGGTGAACCTCGCTCTAGTCTGGTGCCTCATACGTGCCGATTACTACTGGCCCACCATGAAGAAAGAGGCAGCAGACTACGTACGAAGGTGCGAACGATGCCAGAAGTTCGTCCCTATGATACACCAGGCAAAGGAACTCCTCCATTCGGTTACTTCGCCATGGCCATTTATAAAATGGGGAATGGACATAATCCTCCCTCAACCGGCTGGACGAGGAAAGGTACGCTTTCTGTTAGTTTTAACTGACTATTTTTCTAAATGGATCGAAGCAGGTGCGTACGTGCAAATACGCGAACAAGAGGTAATCACATTCATATGGAAAAATATCATACGTCGTTTCGGCATCCCCAAAGAGATCACCTGCGACAATGGACACCAATTCACCGGCAAAAAGACAACCTAATTCTTCGTGAAATGGCACCTTAAGCAGATACTCTCCACCCCGTATCATCCCGCTGCTAACGGCCAAGCCGAATCCTCAAAACAAAACAATACTAAACATATTAAAGAAGAAGCTCGAAGAAGCCAAAGGGCTATGGCCCGAGTTATTACCCGAGGTATTATGGGCATACCGGACTACGCCCAAATCCAGCACGGGAGAGACACCTTATTCACTAGTCTATGGAACCGATGCAGTCATACCCGTCGAGATCGAAGAACCCAGTCTGAGATACTCACACACCAGTGGAACAGACAATGATACCAATAGGTTACAAGACCTAGACGAGGTCAAGGAACGGAGAGACATGGCCCACATAAGAATGGCCGCCGAAAAACAACAAGTGGAAAGATACTACAATAGGAAAGCCAAGGTGAGACTGCTTAAAGTTGGCAACTATGTTCTCAAAGCCAAAATACTGGCATCAAAAGACCCGAACGAAGGAAAGTTAGGGACCAACTGGGACGGGCCATACAAAGTTACGGCAACAGCTAGCAAAGGAGCATTCCAACTAGAAACGATGGAGGGAAGGTTACTCCAGAACAATTGGAACATCGCCCATCTCAAGCACTTCCACTTCTGAAAGGTGTCTCCCAAGTCGTACTCTTTTTTCCTTGTCCGAGTTTTGTCCCAATTGGGTTTTATCGGGAAGATTTTTAACGAGGCGGCAAAGGGGACGCCCGGTAGAACAAAGTGCACGCGTCCCCCTGGTTGGCCCACCTGCACCGCCCATAAGCCAACACGGTGAAAGGATAGTCCTAGTATCTCCATCATGCGATCATTGTCCTCCATTGTATAAACAAAGATCTCCATTGTATAAACAAAGATCTCTATTGTATAAATGAAGATCTCCATTGAATGAATAAAGATCTCCATTGAATGAATAAAGATCTCCATTGAATAAAAAAAGATCTCTATTGAATGAATAAAGATATCCATTGAATGAATAAAGATATCCATCACACGAGCAATAAAACAATAGATATCAGTTCGACCTCGCTCGAACCACGACGGGTGTTACTCCGACGACAGTCGAAGCAACCTCCCAATAATTAAGGCCATCGACATCAGTTCGACCTCGCTCGAACCACAACGGGTGTTACTCCGACGATAGTCGAAGTAACTTCCCAATGGATAAGGCCATCGACATCAGTTTGACCTCGCTCGAACCACAACAGGTGTTACTCCAACGACAGTCGAAGCAACTTTCCAATGGCTAAGGCCATCGATATCAGTTCGACCTCACTCGAACCACAAAGGGTGTTACTCCTACGACAGTCGAAGCAACTTCCCAATAGCTAAGGCCGTCAACATCAGTTCAACCTTGCTCAAACCACAACGAGTGTTACTTCGACAATACAACGGGTGTTACTCCGATAACAGTCAAAGCAACCTCCCAATGGCTAAGGCCATCGACATCAGTTCGACCTCACTCGAACCACAATAGGTGTTACTCCAACGATAGTCAAAGTAACTTCCCAATGACTAAGGCCATCGACATCAGTTTGGCCTCGCTCAAACCATGACGGGTGTTACTCTGACAACAGTCGAAGTAACTTCCTAATGGCTAAGGTCATCGACATCAGTTCGACCTTACTCGAACTGGGATTCAGGCTGTACCTTCACCTTCAGAATAGTACAGTTCGACCTCACTCGAACTGGGACTCAAGCTAAGTGCCTTCGCCTTCAAGCTAATGCTGGTTGACCCCAATCAAACTACGACGCGACAACTCGACAAACAAAAGGCTCTCTGCCAAAACTAAGCAATACAAAGAATAAACGAAGGAACAAAAAAAAGGGGGGTTATATTATAACAAAAGTTACATTTACATTTGCCCCCTATGGCAGGTCATAATACGCTGTACAAACAAAAAATGTACATATATACACATGGTCAAGGTCGCCCATGCCGAGATAGTATATTATAACATCTTTCTCCTTTGCCGAGATTATTTTGTGTATTGTGTTGAAAGAAATGGGATCGAGTGTTATGCCTACCACGTGATATTATGAAATGGGATTGAGTGGTACGCCTACCACATGATATTATGAAATGGGATTGAGTGGTGCGCCTACCACGTGATATTATGAAATGGGATCGAGTGGTACGCCTACCACGTGATATTATGAAATGGGATCGAGTGGTACGCCTACCACGTGATATTATGAAATGGGATCGAGTGGTACCCCTACCATGTTATATTATGAGAAATGGGATCGAGTTGCACGCCTACAACGAGAGGAAATTGAAACAAGTGAAAGTGGTTTGTTTTCCCTTATTCTGTGTTAGAAGAAATCAGATGCAGTTTCTTTTGTTATTCCTGATACTCCGTTTTATCTGCTACCCCATAAGCATGTTCTCCTCCCAGTTTTAATTGTTTACTTTCCACCTTATTTTGTTTTACTTGTATATATATCTGCACAGGTTTATCTGGTAGTCTGGTCTAGCCTCGTCACTACTTCGCCGGGGTTAGGCCAGGCATTTACTAGCACATGGGGTCGGTTGTGCTGATGCTACACTATGTGCATCTTTTTGCACAGATCTAGGTGTTGGAGCAACATTTGAGTAGCAGTAGTATTCTGGGAGCGAGCTTTCAGTCCAGGGACATTCGAGGTAGCCTTGCTGACGTCCGCAGGCCCGGAGTCCCTTTCTATTTTATTCAGTTTGTTATCATTTGTACCGAAGCAGACAGTATTGTGCTTCATTCAAACCTTGTATTTAGTATTCTCTAGACGTTCGTGAGTATTGTGACACTAGTCTTGGGTAGAGGATTTTGTTAAACTTCCGTATTTCTTTCAGTTAATTATATTTGAGACTTTCGCTTTATTATTAAATGCTTCATTGTTTTTAATATTGTCGATGTTCGCTAAAAGAGGTAATTGATAATTGGCTTGCCTAGCTCCTATTAGTAGGCGCCATCATGACTCCCGAGGGTGAAAAATACGGGTCGTGACATTAGAAAACTTATTTTCATGCATTAGAATTGATTCATTTAGAATTTATTGATATATTAAGTAACTTGTTGCTAGATACAAGCGAATTAGTGGTGGAAATAAGAGGTAAGCGGTAGTTGAGGCTTGAATTATGTTCGTAGCATCGAGGTAAGTGTTTGGTCTAACCTTAGCTTGAGATATTAGGAGTTGTGTCCTATTTTCTATGTGTTAGTTGTTGAGTACGACGTATAGGCATGGTGACGAGTATCTATATGTTGGTGTCAAGCATGACCGTGAGTCTTATATTATGAGTAATGTGACTCTGTTTTGTATTGTACATGCCTTATGTGATGATTTTTACTGTTGAACAAGGCTTGTGGAAGTAATATTGGTAACTGAATATTGAAGAGCATTGGCTCAAGTTGTAAAATGATTTGTGGAACTATTATTGGCAATTGAACGTTATAGAGCATTGGCTCAGGTTGTGAATTGAGTTGTGAAGTAAATGTGAAAAAGAGAAGAGGTTTATGATATTGTCTCCCTTGCCGGGATTTTGTTGCTTTTAATGTTATCTCACTTGCCCGGATGTTATTGCTTTTGATATTGTTTCCCTTGTCGGGATATGATTGTTGTACTATTGTTCCCTTGCCGGGATTTTATTGTGATTTATTGATTCCCTTTCCCTTAGTGCTTTGTGATTGTTGTTTGGGTAAGGAAGAGTGTTAAAGCACGAAGGGTGATGCTGTGTATGATATTTGTGAGAGAGTGTTAATGCACGAAGGGTAATGTTGTGCCGATATTGTGAGGTTAAAGCATGAATGGTGATGTCGTGCCTCACGATGTATAATTATGTGCCTTTATATGGGTGATAATGCACGAAGGATGATTCCGTGCCATGATTATGTGAGGTAAAAGCACGAAGGGTGATGCCGTGCCGATTATATTGCTTTTTATAGTGAGGACGAGAGTAAAAGCACGAAGGGTGATGCCGTGTCTTTGATTTCCTGATTTTTATTGATAATTAATTTATGGTGTTCTTTACATTTAACTGTTGGTTTTCTCTTGATATTTGTTGATCCCCGCAACATGTTTCCCCCTCCTATATTTAATTGTAAAGTTTTGCCTTTATTTTCCGATGTATATGATTTAACTGCACAGATTTATTTGCTATTCTGGTCCTAGCCTCGTCACTACTTCGCCAAGGTTAGACTAGGCACTTATCAGCACATGAGGTAGGTTATGCTGATACTACGCTCTGCATCGTGTGCAAATTGTTGCACCCCCTTTTTTCCTCCGTGGAGAAAGTCTGGGTTTCGACATTCATGGGGGTAGTAACTCATTTCCTTTTTGAGAGTTGGGTATTTGAAGAGTCGCCACCTAACGGGTTATGGTGCGTTAAGGCACATAGAGTGATTAACTATTGGATTGGTTTGCATAACCAGTGATTAGGGTAAGGGCTCGAAATGACCTCGAGGGAAAGGTGTTAGGCACCCCTCTTGGTCCACAACTGTGGGTCCCGGCCGAACTTATACTTATGAATTAGTCCATTAACCAATAAATAGTTGAATCAAATAGTCTACAAGTAAAGCACATGGGACGTTGTATAACTCAAATAATAAGGCAAAGATTTGAACAAGTTACATATAAAAAAGTTTTAACAAAAGGAATTTTAGGAAAGGAGGAGTCCTAGGTTGGTTAGCCTATAGGATCACACCACGCAATGTCTGGTAAACACTCCTCAATAAGGGGCTTCACGTGGCATTAGCGCATAGTCATCATATCCCATGTCTACCCTTCCCACCCCTTTAGTGGTTATTAATGCGAGTGTTGGTTAGCGATCTCTAACTGTTACCTATCCCTTTTTAATGGTCCTGGAGGAAATTTAGGACCTCTACCTATAGGTAGTTCTAGACAGACCCCTAAGGTTTTAAAGGAAAAAATACTAAGGCGATAGGCAAGAACAAATAGGACTTTAGCAAATAAAAAGCATGAAATAGCAGATAAGGGGCTCAGGTTCACCTCCACGGATAATGCATGTAAACAGCACGACTCAAGCACAAATAAGGGCAATATTATTAATCAGTATCTTAGGACATGATGTCTAGGCGAATATCAGAACACATGAAATATGCAGTTTATAGACTCAGAAGTAATGACCATATTAGTTTGCCTACTGATTTTTAAGCCTATTAAAATCAGAACGTCATTAAGTAGAAGAAACACTTTCAGAGTTGTAGGATTTGAAAACGCCCTATAGGCTTGTCTGTATGCCGAATAGTGGTGTCCTAGGAGCATGATAACTACGTTTGATATAGTTAAACGATTGACAGATTTTAAAACTGACTCTTAAGTCTCTATAGGCATGCTGTCTAGTGATAGATTAGGGCACTATCTGAAAGAAGTTACTCTATAGGAAGCCTGAAGCAGGTCCAAGTGATTTCTCAAAACCTCCAATAGCCTCAAATGCATATTTCATAGACAATATCATTGTCTAGGTACGTCAGAGTTCCCTAAGGATATCAAGGATCCCGGGCAATGTTCACACCTAGACTTTGTAACCAAATTGAGTAAGTGCCGTATGGAAGGGTCGACCTCAGTGTGCCAGAGTTTAGAGGGTTCTCAAGAGGATCCCAAGGTAGTACACACACTGGAGGGGGCAGAACCTAGTGATTAGGAGTAGAGTGAGAGTGTTTGTCATAGTTTGAAAAAGATTTCAGTAGGAAAACAGTGTTAAAAGAGATTTGCTTGAAATAGCTTTGCTAAAACACATAGGGAGTTATTGAATAGGACAATTTGAAAAGGGAAGGTGACCACCAATTAACCAAACCAAATATAGAACTAGAAGAAGTTCATCAACACTTCAATACATGGAATCAAATAGGTACACACATCCATTCAGGGGTAATGGGGATTTGGGGTAAGCATGGGGCACGTAATAAGCATATATGCACATAGGTTTAGAATAAAAGGATCCTTGAAAGGGGTCACGGGCTTTTTAAAGTAAAACATGGCTTAGTTAATATAGAATCAAACAGGCTTAGGATAGCCAATTACTTCACACAGGAGGGAGCATACCAAAAATCAGAGCAACATGGTCACATTGAGCATGCTAGAAAGGGATTCATGAGCAGGCTAATCCTAAAGGGGTATATAGCATGCAGTAAAGAAGACAGTGAAATAGACATGTTAATTGCAGGTTGAACAACAAAACCATGGATAGAAGTATATTAGAAACATGAAAAATTGAAGTAATGGGAGAAGCATATTATTTTTGGACTTGAATTAAAATCAGAACATACCAGTATGGTAAACACAAAGTGAAGAATAGGAAAGCACAATAGTTAGCCTTGGCTTGCAGCCGACTAATAGCAAGTAACCAAAGATATAGCAAAAAGTTTTTGAGTGTGAGAGAGCTTTTTAAACCAAAATGTTCGTGTATTTGTGTTAATGAGAGAGTATGTATATATAGTAGTTCGAAATTAAGTAAAATAAGGCAAGAATCACAGTAGTATAGTAATTATGGAACCAAGTACTAATCAGAATCAAATCAATGCAAGTACTTCTTTAATTAAAGGGTAATCAACCAACGGTAATGGGTAGAAAATATTTAAGGAAAGAAATCAAGTAGGACATTAGGTACAAAATAGACAATTAGGGGTAAATACACAAGGGTTCAATTAAGGAAATAATTAGTGAAGAATCAGTAAAATATTCGGTTAATCAAATAAGGTAAGAAAACAAAATAAGGATGCAGAATATGGAAATAATCGAAAATCAACATATAGTAAATCAGTGAATGAAGGACTCAAAATTACTGATTTAAGGAGAGTGACATGGGTTCCCATGAATAAACAAATAGACCAAGTTTAAATAGGAGAATCGAAGGTCAAAAGGGAAGTTTTCAAATCAAGCCAAGAAACAGGGAGCTCAGAGTCAATCAAGGAGAGAGTCATGAGTCAATATTTTAACATATATATAGAGTGAGATAGGAGTAACCAAACATAGCAAGGAAAAAGGCAAGTCTTGACCAGTCAAGATGAACACAAGCACATAGAGCTGATGTGAGTTAGGCATAAGAAACTTGGTAGATACATATTCGTTACGAGATAGTCACAGAAACTCAAACAAGAACAGGCCAGTCACAAAATCAAATGAAGAAACCTAGAAAAATTATGGCTTTCAACATAGATGAGTTAAAGATGTGATAAACTCATAAAATCAGTTAAAATAATGCAATAAATAAAAGTTTAAACACAAAGAATCAGTTAAACAAAATTTTAAAAGAAGTTCTGAAACCCTAATTTTTAAAAGAAGGTGAAAAAGCACTTGAAATCAACGATTATTGTAAAAGAGTTCCAAGGACAGTGTAAAACATTAAAAAAAAAAAACTCAAATCATCCTAGATCTGTATAGATCCAAGAAATATAGGAAGAAATTAAGGTTTCAGAAGAAATCCATGTAGATATGAAGGAACATGTCTAAAATCCCAAGTATCGTAACAAATACAACATGATTCTGTTCGAAACCTTACTGGAATAGCCAAGAACAGACAAGTGACGAACCCTAGATAGAAGTCGGTATGGCCCTGGGCCCTTGAAGATCTTAGAGAAGGTAGGCATGTCATGAGAGAAGCCATTTGAGGTTTAGGAGACGATGAGAGGTCACCGGAGAAGATCGGAGACGAGAGGTCGACAGTTGAAGGGGATAGGGTTAGGTTGAGAGTGTATTGAGAGTAGATAGGATTCTAGGGCGACGGTATCTGGGAAATGATTAGGGTTGGAGGTGGTTTAGGATTAAAAAAAGGCAAGAATCAATATGGGCCGTTGATCTGAAAGATCAACAACCATGATTTAATTAGTTCTGGGTCGGTTAAGTGTGTTTAGGGTTTGGACCGGGTAATTCGATTAGGAATTGGGCTGGGGTTGGATTAAAATTGAGGCTAAAATTAAAATGCAATCTGGCTATATTTTAAATAGCCAATTTATCCCCCATATAATATATAAGAAATAACAGATAATTTCTTGAAAATTTTGTGTACGAAAATAATTTAAAATAGATATTTAGCATTTTAAAAATATGGAAGATCAATTTTATGCATATAAATGTAATTATACATTAACAGGGCTATTTTTATAATTATATGCAAATTAGCTTTAAAAATATAAAATGCAATTATAAAAATACATTAAAGATATTTTAACAATATTTTGGCATAAATATAGAATTTAAATGACTAAATTATCACAACAATAATTTGAGGGATAATTATTGGGGATTTTATATGTAAAAAGGAGAGGAAATAAATCAATTTAAAATCTTTAAAATTATAGAAAAAATATAAAAACCTTGTGCATGCTTATATATGCATATTTTTGAAAGTATTTATGCATATTAAAAATATATAGGAAAAAATTGGGTATCAACAACTGCTCCTCTTTACCTGGGAAGGATGAAAGTATTTTCGGGTAAAGAAATGATGGCCAATTTTGACCGGGCGGGATGTTTTGAAAGACATAGGCTGGACTCTGATCTTCGAGTTGCCTACATATCCCTGGTTTTACAAGAATCCGGCCATGTGTAGTTCTGGATTCATCTGCACAATATGCCAATAAAATTACTGCAAAAACGGACACGCAATGCGGAAATGGCTATGGTGAATGGTTAAGGCTCGGGACAGTTGGAGGGAACGGGAGAGGGATCGCTCCTGATAGGATAGCGGTTGTTTAGTGGTTACCTGCTAATAAAAGATGCCACAAACATGTATTTGCGAAAATTTAAACATGATGCAATTTTCCTTTGGACCATGAAGGTTGTCTTCAGATGGTTAAAGATGACGTCTGTCATACCTCTTTTTTTGACCGCCCTCGGAAGGGAGTATAAGGAATTTTTTTCCAAATTAAGTGACAATCGAAATGGGATTATTTATTTTAAATTCGGAGTCGCCACTTGGGATAATTTATGGAGTCCCAAGTCACCAATTTTAAATCTCGAATCGAGGAAAGATTGACTCTGTTTCATAGTCCGTGAACACACAAATCCGGGTAAGAAATTATGTTAACCCGGGAGAAGGTGTTAAGCATTTTCGGGTTCCGTGGTTCTAGCATGGTCGCTCAACTATTATTATTGGCCTATTTATCTTATTTTAAAACACTCTTAAACCTATGTGCATTTTTAACTTTTATAAGCACTTTTATTTATTTGAGGAATTATTTTAAGGTTATTTAAAACACATCGCAAGCCATGCTACATGAAATGAACCCGTGAAATGTACACCCAATTTTTAGTAATAAACGTGATAATTATATAATTACCGCGCCTAAAGCAAACTACGGAGTTTATTTTTAACACCTAAGTTATAATACTTATAAGGGCCATAAAGATTCGATTATGGATGGCACGCCTCGACATAAGGAACTGTATTTAATTAAAGAGAACTAATGACATTTTTATCTTTAAAAAAAGTGCGAGTTTGATAGGCAGCTATAACTGAAGAAGTTCATAATACACGGCTTGGCATTTAATTATTTTAAAACCCAGCTTTTGTTCAAGCTTAGACCCAAGGAAAATTATTCAGGGAGAAAAACGGGGCTCGAAATCAAGCTCAGAAGCATAGCCAAACAGATGGCCTCTTACATTAAGCGGGCCACCAGGTTTAGGCCCAATGCTACTCAATAGCTATTTTGAGGAGTGTGAGCACGTGATTTTTGCCCTATACATGAGTTATTCCCATAAAATCCAAACAAAATAATTTTTCATTATTTTTACAATTTTTTTTTGTTGAAATTTGTTGCATTTTTGTGTTAATTAGTTGCATAATAATTCATACAAAAAATATGCATTCGCATTTAGGAATTTAATTTTGTATTTTTAATATTAATTAGGTATCAATTTATTTTAGAATAAATTTAAGGAAAAAATATATATAGTGCACTTTGGCATTTTATTAAGTGGAAATTGCTATAAAATAGTTATTAAAGTAGATTTTTAGGCTTTAATTAGTTTTAGTTCAATTGTAGTTTAATCTTACAATTTTATAAAATTAAAAAAAATAATATATAAATCTGGAAAATACAAAAAATACATATATACAAAATGGAAATAAAATACAAAAGCAAAGGGAGTAAAATACAAGAAAAACTAATAAAAGACCAAAGAAAGAAAAAGACTGCTAAGGAAATTGGGCCAATTACCTTAGCCCAACCAAAAATACCCCAGCCCAGAGTCCAAATAACCTCACCCGGTCTAGCTCCCGTAGACGTGAAACGGCATCGTTTCAACGCTCTTCAATCTCGGCCCTCAATTTTCTGTAATCCAACGGCCATCGTTAGTCGATACATTACATATGAGTGTCCGAATAATTAAGCCTTAAACAAAACAAAGATCTTCTTCCTCGTACACTCTCTGCATCTCTGCCGGAACCACCGCCGGCGGCAAATGCCGCCATGGCCAATCTATCCCAAATTCACACCCCTACACCGCCTCAACTACCCCTGTCACGAATCCACCACTCTCATAGCTCGAATCCCATCAGTTTTGGTCAAATAACCCAAACCCTAGCCGCCGCCGGCAAACGCCGGTCACTCCTTTCAGGCCCAAATTAACACCGTAAATTCTCCTCAGCTTTCTCATCCTAAATACCTAAGTCCCTTCCCTCAAATATGGCTGAAACGCTTCGAATATCATTTTTAAAATTTTCCGACGAACACCACCTACGCCAATAGCCACCAAAATAACACCGTGGACTCCTCTTCTCCTCCTCTATCCTAATTTTCCAAGCTTTTCCTTCGAATCTGGCTAGAACTCGTCAAATTTCAAGTCAAAGTTTTCTGGCCAAAAAGACCTAACCCTAATTCTTGAGGATACCTGATCGTTTTCAACGAAAACATACCATTCGGGATGTTACGGATCATGAATCCTGGAGGATTCAAGCATTATTGGTCACCAAAAGAGTTCAAACGATCCTAGGAGTGGTCGAGTTTGGGTATAATGCGACTGGCCTAAGTGTTCTTTCATCAGTAAGTTTTCTTAATGTTCTGACAAGTCTAATAATTCTTTCTTTTCTTCTTCCCGTTCAAATTGCTTGATTCTTTGAGGCTTTGTTCGTAATTGATTCCGACTGCACGTTTGTATATAATTTGAGTCCAGCTTCATAGCATCTCACCTCTGCGATTGTTTAAATGCTAAGGTCAATTTTCTTTAAATGTTTAGATGGTAGTTGAACCAATCGTTAGTTAGTTTAATTGTTTTGTCTGCTCTTTTAGTTTGGTCTCGATTGATTCCTGTTAGCTTGATAATAATTTGCATCCAAGTAGGTGAGAATTAATTGAGGTTTTTGATTGGTTAATTTCATAAAATTTAGGTTTATTTCTTCCATTTGAGTTTGTTAGTTCGTTGTTTGCCTTGTTTCTGAAGTTCTGCAAGTATTTAGATTATCAGTCTTGGTTCAATTAGTTTTGCCTTAGTTTATTCACATGAATTAGATTTAGGAATGGTTTGAAATTGATTCCAGTTGATGCTTTATTGTTTTGTTTAAATACTTAGGGCCTGATTGGTTATAGCTGTTAGTAAAAATCCTATTAGTTAAGTTTATTAATTTTGGGATTTTAACAAGGTCAAATTGGACAAAGATCAAAGGGTAGGGGACTGCAGTAATTTTAAGAGTTGACAAGGGTAGTTTGGGCATGGAAAAGGGCAAAATCAACAGAATTGGTAAATACTAAAATGGGTTAAGGGTAATATAGGAATTGTAAAGGGTATAAAAGATTCTAGAATAGGCTTTAGTGTAGAGGCCAAGGCAATAAGGGTAGTTATTTGTACTGCAAGTCAGAAAATAAGGGGTAAAATTAATAATAAAAATAGGGACTAACAAGCAAAGATAGAAATCTGGAAATCCTCTAAGCTTGGCCTATAAATAGGCATTGAATTGCCTTGAATAGGGGTTCCGGGGGAGAGCTCAAAAACTTTGCCCATTCTCAGAATTTTTTCTTCGAATTCAAACCTTGCAAAAAAATACAAAAAAAAAAAACAGTAGCAAAATACAGAAAAATCAAAAACAAAAATTGTGTTATTTCAGTTCTTAGTTTAGCTGTGATTTTGAAGAATAGTTTCTATTTTGGAGATATTTGTTTGCTGGAAAGTATCGGAAGAGTGCTAGTTAGCTATTTGGGTTTAAATTGATTTGTGTCGGTCCTTGTGGTGTTAATTTGCTGAAATTACTTGCTGATTCTCCTGGAACTTTAATTTGGCTTGAAACTACTTAAACATTGCCGTGATTGGCTACTTGAGCAACATTTTTTTTGCTGAATTGTTACTGCTGCTGATTTTCCTCCTGTCTTCCTATCTCATTTTCCAGGTACGCGTTTGAACTCATAGGTGTAATCTCCTGTAGAATGAAATGAAGAAGACTTTCATACTTACACTCATGTAAATGTTTGCAATAATGATTAGGCCAGTAGTGCGAAGATATTTAGTTGTGATTGTTTGCAATGTATTAAATTTAAATTAGTATCAGTTAGGCTTGTATTCCAGTTGAAATTAGTTAGTATTTGTGATATAATGTTTGATTGTTGAAACTGGAATATGTACCTTTAACGTTGATTCAACTGTTTAATCCATACTCAAATTAATATATTGGTTGAAACAGGAAAATGTTTAGGGTTTGTGTGAGCTAAACGAATTAGACATTTGTTGTTTCATACAAACTGTTGAATTCGAAATGAATTAGGTATTGGTTTTCATTAATCATACTGCCAAGTTGTTGGAGATTCTGCATGGATATATGGATGTAAAACTAGTGATTCACGAGTGCAAGTGTACAAGGCACTAATTGACAGTTAAGAGGATTAACACTTTACCAATGTGAAATTGTATAAGTTGAGGATTTGTTTAAAATTATTTCCAGAATAAGTTCATGAATGTTCAATACCTTATCATGTTGAAAAACTTGTGTGAGTAGTATGGGCTACCTTGGTGATTGTTAGCTTGTGTTATCTTGATTAAAATGTGGTTGGATTTTGTCAATGGGTTCTAGAAAATCGTTTGGGCCTGAGCCAAGGATTGGCCCAGATTGCCGCCTCAGTCATATGCCCATGAGGACTTTGACCCAGCTTGTAGCTGGCCTCCCAGCGCCCATGTGGGCTTTATGTTCGAGGCCCAGGCTGTTTGAATAAGTAATTCATGGATTCTAATTTAGTAGTTTTTTAAATAAAGTTAATTAACTAGGACTCACTCTTTTACAATTAGGGGCAAACCAAGTAGAGAATTGTAGTTGCTTTTAAGATGGCCTTAAAATAAAAGGAGATGAGCCTCGCCGCTTTAAATATACAATTGCAGGGCCCTCAATAATTACTTATAAAAGTATTAGACTTGGAAGGATCGTTTAGTAAATTCCACGGTCTTTCCTGAAGTTAATAAATGCGTAAATGCTTTAGGCGCGAATAATAATAATATTACTTTCTCAAATACGGGTGCACATTTATGTGACCCAAATCCAAATCTCAACAAAGTCGAAATGTGTTAAAAGCTACGGGCGTACTGGTACGGCGTGGTTCGAGATATATTTTCACGACGTTGCAATTCATGTAAAATTTAACAATAAAAGTAGATTATTAATACAAGCACATAAAAAATGTAATATATATGAAAATCAGATAAAACAAATACAACAGTTGAGCGACCGTGCTGAAACCATGGAATCCGGAAATGCCTAACACCTTCTCCCTGGTTAACAGAATTCCTTATCCGGATTTTTGGTTCGTGGACTGTTAACATAGTCAAACTTTCCTCGGTTCGGAATTCAACCGGTGACTTGGGACACTATTAATCTCCCAAGTGGCGACTCTGAATCTAAATAAATAAATTCCGTACCGACTGTCCTTAAATTGGAAAAATTTCTTTCATTTATTATATCCCTTTTTGGGGTGTAGTAAATAGCGGTAAAAAGGAGGTGTGACAAGGAGTGAACTGTATGCCTTTGGAGGTGGGCTCAAGGTAGAGCCCAAAACTCATCAGAGTTCAAAACGGCCCCATTTTAGCATGATTCAACTTCTCAAAACCTTGGTAGGAATGTGCCGAGAATTAAGGCCCTACTAAAGCCATGAATAGACATCATTCAAGCGAAACAACATCATATATAATTCCCAAACTCACAGCGATAACAATAATATTATGAACCTCGAATTGTTACTGCTATTAATGCTACAACATGAACTCGAACCATTAAACTATTTATCGACTATACTAATACACACACAATTTGTTCTATCAAGTTAAAGCCCTGAAAATATACACATGCTGAACATCAAGTTAGAGCCATATTTCACATGCTCCACAGTAGTAAACTTTCAACACTTTCAAAGAACATTTCCCACTAAACACATAGCCCTCAAACACATCCTAAGATAAACCATACTACTACAGTAGGATGAAGCTTTAAACAAATCTCCCAAAGTAACTTAAAGGGACAAATACCTCCCACACCTTACAATACAGTTCAATCTCAAAACACACATCTATTATGTACAAATTCTAGTTAATTTCTAACATACTAAAAAAAATAAAATGGGGAAGGGAAGGAAACATGATGCAACAGATTTCAACATCATTGAATCAATCTCCAGCAGAGCAAAGGAGCATCGAATGAATGACAATAGCAAAAAAACTCTAAAACTTCAAATGTATTATTCACATGGCCACGGATTCAACTTACATACCTTTCTATAGCAAAATCAACCAAAAGTAGAAGTAAATTTCTGAAAAAGGAGCAGATGCAGTAGCCAAGACAAAAAGCAGCAATGAAACAGTGATAATCAACCAACAGCTTCACTGACCATCAATATTTCAACTCAGAAAGCAAGAAAAGACCATCTCTAAACCCTTTTTTAGCTCCAGGAAGGAAACCCAAGCTCCAAGCTATAATAGTTTATTTTTAGAAAGGGTTTTCAGCCATTTGCTATTTTTAGGTCTTCTAATCTCTGCCTAGACAATGAAGGACATGAGCTTTTATATCCAGATTTTAGGGCAGCAGACTTGATTTTATTCATTTACTACCCTCCCCTTTTCAATTCCCTTTTGTCATTTCATACCCCCAAATTTTAAATCTATTTCAAAAATCAGCCTCTTTTCCCACTTTCTTAGAACCTACCTAGGTGGTTATCAAAGATTCTTTCAATATAAATTCCCTAAATACCCTTTAACCTCTTGTTAATAACCTTTTCAAAAAGTACCAACAATTGGGCTATACCCCAGCATGCTTAAACCCTTTCCCCTTTTTTTTGGACTTCTGCACTACAAGGCCCAAATTGAGATCCCAACCAGCAGCCATAAACGAATTCAAAAAAGTTTTAAACAAACAACCTCTGACTTAAAAAGAGAAATCGAATTTTAAAAGAAACAACCTAAAGAAAAAAATTTATTAACAAATGCAACTAAACTAATTATTAATCTATTGTTGAACCATTACGAACTAAAAACATTTTTTATGTGCAAAATTAAAATCAAGGAAGGTCAGGAACAGGGGAAAAGAAATGTACCGTCCATGTTTGCAAAAAAAATGTTGACCTGAAGGAAATCAAAAACGAGTCAATTACAAATCCGGCGAACAAGGGATTTGACTAATGATGGGAATTGTAATATGATAACTAGCCGAAATTTCTTCAACGGCCAGTGCTTCATGCTACAATCCTTAGCATACGCCAAGAAGATGATGAAACAGAAGCTCAGAGTATTGGCTCATCGATAGTTGATTAACCAAAAATCGGCCACCATGAACCCAACTAGGACCAATCCAATCAACTCCTCCCAGCAGGGATAGTTGATTCATGCATTGTCTAATCGTCAAGAAGATGCCAGGTGATGGAGGAATCAGAGAAGGAAAAATTTGTCAGATTTTTTGTAATCTTAGATTTGAAATCCAGAAAGATTGGGTAATTTTTGGAGGAAATTAATGGTGAATTTGGAACGGGGGGAAACAGAGATTGTGTGGTCAATTTTTTATGGAGTTTGGAGATCCACCGCCGCCACTGGCGATTTTTGATGGGCGGTGGACGGCGGACGACGGTGAGATACAAGGGTGAAGGAGAAGATAGAAATGTGTCCTGTGTTATTTTAAGGATATTCAGACATTTTAAAGTAAATGGGGTGAAGCCTTCATGGTCGTTGGATGAGAGAAAATTGAAGGGCCAGGATTAATTTCAGCTTTTAAATAAATATGACGTAGTGTTGGCTTTATACTACGTCGTTTCAGAAGCCCCACAAACTGAAGGTCTGGACTGGGCATAAGGGTGGACTGGGCGAGAATTTTGGGCTAATTCTAAAGTTTCGCCCAATCCCAAAACCAAATTAACATTTTCAAATTCTTTCCTTTTCTTTTCTTTTGCTTTTCTTTTCTTTTGCTTTTCTTTTCTTTTTATTTATTTTTCTTAATTAATAAAGATTCTAAATTAAATCCTAAATTAATCTGATGTAAAATTAAACTAAATATCAAATTATAAAAATTATAAAAATCTTTCAATCCTAAGTTAAAAGAGAAAAATCAACAATCTAAAAGTAAAAATGTAAAATGGGCCATTTTTGTGATTTTTATTTTTTAATAAAATAAATAATTACTAATTAATTTCAAAAATGTAAAAACAAACCTAAATTTAATGCATGGTATGTTTGGTATTTTTCATGATTTTTAATGGGAATTAAATATGCACAAAAATGCAAACAATTAACAAAAATTCCCCCAAAATTGTAAAAAGTGGAAAATTTGTTTTTCTTGTATTTTATGGGAGTGAATCCTATAGGAAAAAAATCACGTGCTCACAACGTCCTCAGACCATGATGTCCTGGGCCATGAATTGTCCAGTGAGGGATTTGCAGGCCATGAAATGACGTTCTCGGTTCATGAAGATGGTGCCTCCGAACCATAACACCTTTGAATAATGGCTTGCAAATTAAGAGATCCTCAGGCTATGGCATAGTGTCTTCCGGCTATGAGGATGATGCCTTTAGACTATGACACCTTCGGATAGATTGGCGATATTTCAGCCCATGATATGCAGTAGTATAGTGTTAACAAGACAAGGCTTAGTCTTGTGAAATGGAGGGCAGAGCTTAGCCCGACAGCAGAGCAAATAGATAGTTGTAGAAATAGAGCAAATTTGTGCAAAAAGGGACAGTGCTTAGTCTCATGCGAATGGGAGGGGGGAAAGGATTAGCCCCATGTAAGTAGGAGTCAAGGATTAGACTCATGCAAATAGAGAGTCAGGTATTAGACTCATGCAAGTATGGAGGCAGGGATTAGCCTCATGGAGTCAAGGATTAGACTCATACAGGTGGGGAGTCAGGGATTAGACTCATGCAAGTATGGAGTCCAGGGTTAAGCTCATGCAAATAGGGAGGCAGGGATTAGCCTCATGCACATATGGAGTCAGGGATTAGACTCATACAGGTGGGGAGTCAGGGATTAGCCTCATGCAAGTATGTAGTCCAGGGTTAAGCTCATGCAAATAGGGAGGCAGGGATTAGCCTCATGCACATATGGAGTCAGGGATTAGACTCATGCAAATAGGGAGTCAGAGATTAGACTTATGCAAGTATAGAGGCAGGGATTAGCCTCATGGATTCAAGGATTAGACTCATGAAAATAGGGAGTCAAGGATTAGACTCATGCAAGTGATAGAGGCAAGGATTAGCCTCATGCAAATATGGAGGCATAGATTAGCCTCAAGCAAGTATGGCGGCAGGGATTAGCCTCATGGAGTCAAGGATTAGTCTCAAATAAATAGGGAGTCAGGGATTAGACTCATACAAGTTATGAAGGCAAGGATTAGCCTCATGCAAATAGGGAGGTAGGGATTAGCCTCATGTAAATATGGAGGCAGGGATTAGCCTCATGCAAGTAAGGAGGCAGGTATTAGCCTCATGCAGGTGGGGAGTCAGGGATTAGACGCATGCAAGTTATAGATACAAGGATTAGCCTCATGCAAATAAGGAGGCAGAGATTAGCCTCATGCAAATATGGAGGCAGGGATTAGCCTCATACAGGTATGGAGTCAGGGATTAGACTTATACAGGTATAAAGACAAGGATTATCCTCATGCAAATATGAAGGACGGGATTAGCCTCATGCAAGTATGGAGTCACGGATTAGACTCATGAAAATAGGGAGGCAAAGATAAGCCTCATGCAAGTAAGGAGTCAAGGATTAGAATCATGCAATTATCGAGGCAGGGATTAGCCTCGTGTGAGTATAGAATCAAGGATTAGACTCATGCAAGTAAGGAAGCAGGGATTAGCCTCATGCAAGAGCAAGTAGCAAATAAGAGTAGTATATGCCTTAGCTGGAGATGTATTCGATGTCTAATGGCATTGATACTGATATCTTTATGTATACATGTTTGCAAATGCTATCGTTATGCCAAATATGCCTGCGTTCAAAAGAATTGTAAGTTTTGTGAGGGGAGGTTGGTTTGTCCTTCGTCTGCCAACCTTGCTTTGCTCCGCTCCAAAAGCCCTTTCGAGTTCCCCGGGTAACACCTGACTGTTATGGAAATAGAGTTTTCGAAAAATATGCAATCATTGATAAAAATAGAGTTATTATAGAAATGTATTGATATATCAAGTAATTTTAAATGAATTGGTGACCGTGACACATCTCAAAGGCATTACAACTCTCTTATATTGGAATTTTGAGGGTCCTCATCAAAATTCTGCCCTAGTTTGGTAGATGATGCTTTGACTGTTTACGGATAATAAGCCTTGATGAGTCTTTTTTGGAATTTTAAGAATCCTTCGCAAAATTCTTCCCCAGTTTCCTTAAATGATTGTTGATCGTCTGACACATGTTGGTGTTAGCTGGTCTTGCTCAGAAATTTTGAGGACCCTCCTCAAAATTCTGCCCCAGTTTCTGATCTTGGGGAAAATAAAAATTTTATAATGATATGACCGAACCCATAAGGCTTCCTACGTATCCCCTCTTAAATGGGAATCAGGTCAAGCGTAGTTCAATTACATCAAATGAGGAAATGTAAAATATCTAAGCATAGTATCTTTTGACTGCGTCCGAATTTATCGGTATTGGCCAGACTTCTCCGTCCATTTCTGCAAGTATGAGTGCTCCTCCCGTTAGTACTTTTTGAACCATGTATGGACCTTGCTAGTTGGGAGAGAACTACCCTTTGGCTTCATCTTGGTGCGGGAAGATTTTCTTCACTACCAGCTACCCTGGTGCGAACTGTCTTGGTTTAACCCTTTCTGTTGAAAGCTCTGGACATTCTGTTCTGATAAAGTTGGTTGTGACATACTGCGGTTATCCTGTTTCCATCGATAAGGGCCAACTGTTCATAGCGGTTCCTTATCTACTCTGCATCGCTGAGTTCAGCCTGTATGATTCTTAAAGAAGGAATCTCTACCTCGGCTGGGATGGCAGCCTCAGTACTATAAACCAGCATGTAAGGATTTTCCCTGGTTGATGTGCAAACTGTGATGCGGTATCCCAATAAAGTAAAGGGTAATTTCTCATGCCATTGTTTGTGGTTCTCTACCATTTTCCTTAGTATCTTCTTAATGTTTTTGTTGGCCGCTTCTACGGCTCCATTTATCTGAGGTATGTAGGCTGTGGAATTCTTATGCTTGATTTTGAAAGCTTCACACATAGCTTTCATCATATCACTATTGAGATTGGCGGCATTATCAGCAATAATGGACTCAGGAACTCCAAATCGGCAAACACTACTATCCTTGACAAAATCTGCGATGACTTTCTTGGTCACCACTTTGTAAGATGTAGCCTCTACCCATTTTGTGAAGTAATCAATGGCTACCAGAATGAACATGTGCCCCTTTGAAGCAGTGGGCTCAATTGGACCAATAAGATCCATTCCCCAGGCAGCGAATGGCCAAGGTGAGCTTGTTGCATTAAGATCGTTCGGTGGCACTTTCATCATATCGACATGCACTTGACATTGAAATTATTTGTGGACATACTGGATGCAATATGTCTTCATGGTCATCCAAAAGTAACCGGCTCTGAGTATCTTCTTAGCCAAGATGAAACCATTCATGTGTGGGCCACAGGTCCCAGCATGTACATCCTCAAGTAGCTTAAAAGTTTCCTTCACGTCGACATGCCTTAGTAAACCCAAATCATGAGTTCTTCTATACAAGTTTCCTCCGTTGTGAAAAAAGTGGTTTGACAATCTCCTCAATGTGCATTTCTAGGTGTGATTTTCATGCCCCGGGTATTCTCTTTTCGATAAGTACTCCTTGATGTCATGGAACCAAGGCTTTCCGTGCGTTTCTTCTTCAATATGAGCACAATATGATGGCTAATTATGGATCTTCACCGGAATGGAATCAATATAATTCTTATCTGGATGTTGTATCATATATAACAAGGTGGCCAATACATCAGCAAACTCATTCTGAATTCTGGGCACATGTCAGAATTATATCTTCATGAACCTCTTTCTCATTTCCTACACATGGTGCATACATGGCAATATCTTGGAATTCTTGGTGGCCCGCTCTCCTTGTACCTGGAGCACAAGCAAATCTGAATCACCGATCACCAACAACTCCTGAACGTTCATGTCGACTGCCATGTTGAGCCCTAGTATGCAGGCTTCATATTTTGCCATGTTCTTAGTGCAAGAAAATTTGAGTTTAGCAGATACCGAATAATGTTGACTCATTTCTGATACCAAAACTGCTCTGATGCCCACTCCTTTAAAATTTGTGGCTCCAACGATGAACATCCTCCAACCATAGTAGGATTTGGTAATGTCTTCCCCTACAAATGACAATTCTTCATCAGGAAAATATTTCTTCAAAGGTTTGTACGCTCCTCCCACCGGTTTTCAGCAAGGTGATCTGCTAATGCTTGTCCTTTGACCGCCTTTTGAGTTACGTAGGCGATATCAAATTCACTCAATAGTATTTTCCATTTAACCAACTTCCCAGTAGGCATGGGTTTCTGAAATATGTACTTTAGAGGATCCATCCTGGATATGAGGTATGTAGTGTAGGCATAGAAGTAATGCCTCAATTTCTTGGTTGTCCATGTCAAAGCATAGCAAGTGCGTTCAAGCAGAGAATACCATGCTTCATAAGGTGTGAACTTCTTGCTCAAGTAATATATAGCTTTCTCATTTCTTCCTGTTTCATCATGTTGTCAAAAAACACATCTGAAGCCTCCATCTAATACGGATAGATAAAATAGCAAAGGTCATTTTGGTTCTGGCAGGACCAGAACTGGTGGTGTGGACAAGTACTCCTTGATCTTGTCAAAAACTTTCTAACAATCCTCTTTCCAGCTTGTTTCGATATCCTTCCTCGGTATCTTGAAGATGGGTTCACATAAGATTGTGGACTATGCTATGAAGCGACTGATATAGTTGAGACGTCCAAGGAAGCTCATCACATCTTTTTTGCTCTTAGGTGGTGGTAACTCTTGAATAGCTTTGACTTTATATGGATCCAGTTCGATCCCTCGACGACTGACGATTAATCCCAGTAACTTTCCTGCGGGAACCCCGAATGCACATTTTGCAGGGTTCAATTTCAAATTTTACCTCCTTAGCCTATCGAAGAACTTTTTCAGATCCGTTATGTGTTGTGCAGCCTTCTTGGATTTGATAATGACATCGTCTACACACACCTCTATTTCTTTGGGTATCATATCATGGAAGATGGTTGTCATGGCTCTCATGTAAGTAGCCCCAGAGTTCTTCAAACCAAATGGCATCATCTTGTAATAGTATATACCCCATGGTGTAATAAAAGTTGTCTTCTCTGCATCTTCTTCATCCATCCAAATTTGGTGATAACCTGCGAAGCAATTTACAAAGGATTAGATTCCATGCTTGGCGTAGTTATCGATCAGGATATGTATATTTGACAGTGGGAAGTTGTCCTTGGGACTTGCTCTATTAAATCCCGATAGTCAACACATACTCTGACCTTCCCGTCCTTCTTCGAAACCGGCACAACGTTATCTAATCAGGTTGGATATTCAACCATCCTGAGAACTTTGGCTTTGATCTGCTTGGTAACTTCCTCCTTGATTTTCAGACTTAGTCTGGTTTGAACTTTCGGAGTTTCTATTTTACTGGCGGACATATAGGATCAGTAGGCAACTTGTGAGCCACTATGGAAGTGCTCAAACCGGTCATGTCATCATATGACTATGCAAAAATGTCCTCATACTTTTTTAGGAAACGAATGTACTCTTACTTTTCTATAGGTGACAAGTGAATGCTGATGCGAGTCTCCTTGACGGCCTCGACATCTCCCAAATTTACTGCTTCTATTTCGTCCAGATTGGACTTAGGCTTATTTTCAAAATTTTCAACCTCCATGAAAATTTCTTCGTGTATCTCATCTTCTTCCTCCGAATCATTATTCTCATGTTGTGTTGCCTCATTACATGTCATAGTCATTGGTTCATCAGAAAAAGTAATAATAACATTGTAGAAAGGAAAAGTGTAAAAAATAGTAATGAATAATAAATAGCAAATGAATTTGATTAAAATTGAAAAATCATCCAGAAAAAAAATGGCTCGATGAATCGAGCATTTATTTTGAAATAAGTAAAACTTAAAACAAAATTACGGGAAATCTTAAATGCCTAGAATGGCTATAAAAGTAAAATCTACCAAGCTACCTAGGGACTCAGTGGGCTCGAGATGGTGTGGCAGTCCAGTTTCTGAGAACAACTTCCTTCTTCACAGTCTGAATAGTGAGGCCTTCTTCCTCCTCCTCCTCAATTATGGTGCCGCAGTCCATGTCCTCATCCTCTAAGAACAAATTCTTCAACCCAGCTAGTGCTTCTTCTTCTGCAGTACCCCATATTGTGTCAGCCTGGTGAAAATCTTGTTCCAAACATGACACTGGTTTCTCAAGAGGGTAATACGGCCCGCGCCATGGAGGTGACCAATCATTGTAATCTTGACATGTATATTGGTATCCCAGCCCAAAGATGGTGCCATGATTTCTTAGCTGTATTGGTTTGGTGATACCTTGGAGGTCCTTTCCCAACCCTTTGCCGGGTTCATATCCGGACCATGCTAGTATGCTTTCTATTGTATTACTCCACCATTTATCCTTCTCGACGGCAATGACCCGTTCGATATGATGATAGAGGTTTCTCCTCTTAGCCTTCTTCTATGTCCAATAGCCGGAATGGTTTGACTAGTGTAGATAGGGTTACTCACATCTCCGTAGATGATCACCTCCTGATGGTTCCATTTGAATTTCACGGCTTGATGTAGTGTGGAAGGAACGACTCCAGCAGCATAGATCCATGGTCGGCCCAACAGAAGATTATATGTGGCTGGTATGTCGAGCACCTGAAACTCGACGTCGAACCAAGTTGGCCCCATCTGCAAGCAAAGGTTGATTTCCCCGATCATGGCCCTCTGGGACCCATCAAAAGCTTTTACATTCATGCTTCCTACCCATATTTCATGGAAACTTTTGTCCAACCTTTTCAGAGTATCCAGCGGACAAATTTTAGGCTTGAACCTCTGTCAACCAAGACCCTAGCAATGAACTTGTCTTCAAATTGCACTGTGATATGCAGTGCTCGATTGTGATTCAAGCCCTCAGGCGGTAGCTCATCTTCGTAGAAGATAATTTTATGGCTCTCCAGTACTTGCCCAACCATGTTGGCCATTCTCCACTAGTGATACTATTGGGTACATAAGCCTCACTCAGTACTTTCATCAAAGCATTCTTGTGTGCCTCTGAATTTTGTAATAGTGACAGGATAGATATTTGAGCGGGAACTTTGTTCAGATGGCCAATAACAGAATACTACTTTGCCTGTACTTTCCTCCATAGGTCATCTGGTCCGGTCTCAATGATAGGCTGCCTAGTAGTGGCCTCCTTACTTGAACCTCCCAAATGTCCAGGCGTATAGACTCTTCCAGTTCCAGTCATTCCTTGTGCAATGTCAGATTCCTCTACCTTGGTCTTCTCCTTTCGCCAAGCCTCGGTAACATAATCCCAGGGTATTTCTTTTGAGTTGAATGGGTGTATGGTTGATACTGCCACTGTGAAGGGTGTGACCACTTCTACTTCAAATGGAGCGGGGTTGGCCGCGTTCGGAGCCACCTAAACCTCGAATGGAGCTGGCGTAGTAACCTCAACCTCGATTGGTGACTGAGTCTATACCACAATATAAGTGAGCATGACTGTAAATTTAAAGTCATCGCCTTCTCAAATAAGACCGATCGACCCCTCAGGGTCCCATTCTTCATTTGTCTCCATCATATGTACACTGTCACCACTATGATCATGGAGGGGATTGCTACGGACATTAGGTGCGACTTCATTTGCCTGTAAGACCTTGTTGTCAATCAACATCTGGATTTTATCCCTCTATGTACGGAACTCAACAGTGGTGTGTGATCACTGTCGACTCAATGTTATACCAAGGTAGAAAGAGCGGGTCGCAATAGCTTTTACCCGATTAGTGGTTTGGGATCGAATTTCCACTGGGAGCTAGTACTGGAGTTGTATTGTCTGTCAAGCCTAGATATGCGGTTGTGCTTCTAATGTCACTTCAAATATTTTTGGTTTTCTTTTTTTTATAACTAATATTATAAACCTAATGATTAAAACTAAATTATGCTAGGAAAATATTGCTAAGATGTATCTAATATAGAGAAAGGCACTAGGGTCATGGCACTACCTAGGTGGCTAGCCAATGGGTAGAAGTTACTAAGGGTAGATTGATATATTTGGGGCTTATGCTATAACCATTGCACAATTGTACCCATTCTCACACCTCTCGGTAGAGAGAATTATTTTTCCCAATTATCTCTCTAGAGACCAATTGGGTAGGCCAATTAGACCAAGCAACTAGGGTTCAAGTAGGGTGATTACTCTCTCGAGGTTTAACCCGTTAATTGGGACTACCATTTCTCATGGGTCCATCCCAATTCCTTGTTGGGTCAATTTTGGGGTCATAGACTCTCTTTCTCAAGAAGAGCTTAACCCACTAAGCTTGAGTCTATGTTTGCAACCATAAATTCGAAATTGAAACATAAAATCAACCCAAATAACAAATACCCAATATCAATCTAACCCTAGATGGCAACACCCATCAACTACCCATACTAGGTTTGAGCCACAACCCTAGCTAATGGGTTTAGCTAAACATAATTAAAGAAGAAATAGATGAGGAACTAAATATATTAATTAATTACTAAGTAGAATATTCAATAATAAAGAGCAAAAGTGCCAAAAATGGCTACAATATTCGGTCTCATGAGCTCAGCTATGTTCAGAGCATAAAAACTACTCTAAAAATGGTAAAATGTTCTATTTATACTAGGATGGAAAAATTAGACAAAAATACCCCTGCGGGATCAGCGCGGACTGCGCAAAAAGGATCGCGGCTGCGCTGGCTCTTGGACTCATGATTTCATCTTCTCTGAAGTTGGGGACCGCGGACCGCAAGAGAATGCACCGCGGCCACAGTGGGCATTGGCGCGGCTGCACATAAATGAACGTGGAGCGCATTATCTTGAAATGGCCAAAACCTCAGCTCTCTAAATCTCGTTTGCGCGGACCGCGCAAAAGTGTAGCACAGCCGCGTGGCTTTAAGCTCCAAATTTCTAGTCTCTGAACCTCATGTGTATGGACCGCGTAAAAGTGTAGCGTGGCTGCGAAGCCTGATCGCGGACCACGTTACCAGTACCGCGCCTGCGCTGCTTCCAGCATGAGAATGCAAAGTCTCTGAATCTCCTAGTGCGACCGCATTCACCCTTGTGCGGTCCGCACTAGGCCCTCTTTTCCTCATTTTCACTTAGTCTTCGACACTTGAGCAGGTTTCACTCTGTTTTGAGCCAATCTTTGACATTTGTCACTTTGTCGCTCAATCCTGCAATTAAGCACAACTTTTAAGCATTTTGGGACTATTTTGTACCAATTTGTAACCAAAGCAATAGCAAGTAGGGGCATAAACATGGTAAAATCCTAAATTATCAACTCCCCCAAACTTAAACCTTCGCTTGTCCTCAAGCAAACAAAATAAGACGCACCCCCTAAAGGGCAATCCAAGTAATTCTAGCTACCCTAAAGCAACCTCAATAAGCATCAATTGGGACTAACAATTGCCCTCAATACGAATGCATCATTAACAAATTTAAACTTTGAAATCTTTCGATCAAGTGTGGCACAAGAGCATCAAGAGTTGACACATTTCATCAAAGAACTTCTCTCAATTACTTTGGTCATTGTGGAACCCAAACTCACACGTCCTCAACTCTCTCTAAGCGAACCTCACCTTTTAGAGTATTGACACACAAACCGAGGTTGATGGAAATTTCACTTATCTCTCTCAAGAAGAAGGACACAATTCCGGCTCTAGGTACCATATGCTTGCCCCTTATGTAAGTATCCACTAATGTAGGTTCCCTTCAACTCAAGATCCTATAGGGCTTTTGGGGAGTCATTGTGAAGGCTTTGGGTAAGGGTAGGACAAGTTTTTATTCAAGTGGGTTCAACCTTCCCTTAAGAACTTCTTTTGCATCATTTTGGCACAACTCTCTTGACTCCTTTTAGTATTTCACTTCTTTACAAGGGGTTAGAGAGACACATTGTCGTTCTTTCTTATGTAATTCAAAACCTTTCTCTTTTTCCTACATTTTCCACACCTTTTTCACCTTTGTTTTCCTTGAGTCCCTTTTTATTCTTTTCATATTGGACTTTCTTTTTGTCTTTTTCTTTTCTTGATTTTTCATTGCCTTCCTTTTTCTTTTGCTTTTGTACCTTTCTACCACTTTGTTTCCTTTCTTGTCTCTCCCCTCAAACTTAGACATTTGCCATTACTCAAGGGAAGATTTGGGTGCCAAGAGAGGGTATCATTTAGAACGGGTATATGCTTGTAGTATTGGTTCTTGAAGGAAAAAGGGTCAAGGCTCAAAAGGGTTAACTAGGGATCATTTCATTGGTAGGCCATGGAATTGTTCATCTTAACATTTGGATCAAGGAAAGTCTATAGTCACTTCTCAAGTCAAATTTCACCTATGATTTCACCTCAACAAACATTCAGGGCAAGTTCTAGATATTGGCTCGGGACTTGGACTCATAATTCGATTCCTCACCACACACGCTAGGGAATTACTAAAGACATCGAGTCGAGGGCCAACAACGACCTTAGTTAAGATTTAAGCGCACAATGGTCTGAAAAGACCACATGATGATTGTTTGGTCAACGCAATAATCTCAAAGCCATGACTTTCACCATCCCAAGCACAACATTATGTCTTTGACCATGGAATCAAAGGCAAATGTGTTAGGCCCAAGTGAAGCTTTGCTTGAGGTACCCTTAACTACAACTATCAAAAACAAAAGAAAAATCAAAGAAACGGACTCAAACCCTTAAGAAGGTTGTCACTCCAACTATCATCAGGAAGAACCATCCGGTTCATACAATACTCCACCCTTGGAAAGAACCGTGACCTTAAGAATACCAAGGGCTTATTGGAAGCGTCAAAAACAAAACAAGAGGCTACGAGCCTAACTATGAATTTTTGCCAAAATAGAAAATAGAATGAATATTTACAATGGGGGAGTAGAATATATAACGGGAGATGAATATGTAAAGAAATGTAATTTTATATACAGCCCAAAAGAGAAAATAAAAAGTAGAAGAAAAGTGGCTAAAGTGTAAAGTTATATAGCCCCAAAATAGAAAATCAAAGTAAAGAATAAATTATCAATTTGTATATACAGTCATCCATGGATAATCAAAACAAGTAGGGCGCACCCCCAAGAATAAAAGCTGGCATTGTCCCCAACGCCAACTACCAAAATAAGCATCAAAATCAAAGTAAAGGATATAGAGGCTCCTTAGGCCGGGTCCGTCTGCATGGGATCGTCAGTGGTCCCCAAGTCCTCTGTATATATGGGAGCCTCAGAATGGCTCCTGGCCTCCTGCTGCTCAACTGCTGGGACTGGGGCCTTCTCCTAGACCAGATGGATGCTAGGTGTAGCATGTGGCAAACTGGAAGAGGTCTCTTGTGGGACTGCCACCTCAATCACTGCATCAACTGTACTGGGGAGCTTCCTCTTCTTCCTAGGCTGTCTGGGTGCCTACTCCTGCTGTGACTATGCTACTGGTGCTACTGGTGCTACTGGATATGGGGTGGGGTCTGCGAACAACAAGTCTAGAGGTATCTAATCTGCCAATAGCTTGTCCACATCTGTCCTAAGCTGCTTTACAGACTCCTTAGAAGCCCGTGATCTCCCCATCTTCTTGTGATCCTTGGCAAGCTCCTTCAGAGCCTTGCCATGTGACTCCACAGCAGTAGTCAAAGTGGACTGTGTCTTTATAATACTTTCCTGGTTCTCCAGGAGCTTTTTCAAAGTGTCCTCAATGGATTGAAGAATCTGAGTAGGCTGAGGTGCTGATTGGGTCTGAATAGTGGAGGACAATGTAGACAACTTGGATGTCGCAGCTGACATCTAGTTGTTCAAGCTAGCCAAAGCCTGGCTCAACTGATGGGTAGTGAAGGGATGAGTCCTAGAAGATGGCACCCTCGGGCCGCTGAAGTACTGGGACCAGTAGAAGAGGATGGTCCTGGAGGCAAGTCTACAACTGTAGTGGCAGCAGGCTCGGTGGAAGGCACGGTAGAAGGCTCTACAGCAACTGGCTCCTCAAACTGGCCAGTTGGGATAGAGGCAGGTGGCTTGTAGTTCTTGGATTTAGGGTTGTTCGAGCCCTGCATGTTGTACCAAGAATAAGGAGCCACAGGCTTGGTCTTGATGTCATACCTTTTCTTCTACACCTCCAGATCCCTAAAATACATAGAAAGGGTGTTGGGAAAAGGTTAGTTCCGGTCATGCTCCTATCCCACAGCAAAAATCACCCTGGACATCACATTGCCCATATTGATAGGCTACCCGGCCATAATAGATGTAACAAGAACGGCCCGGGTAAGTGGAATAGTATTATCGTGGGTAGAAGGGTCAAGTTGACTGCATAAAAATGTCAACCACCCTCGAGCCTCAAAGTTGAAGGTGTTCCGGAATATCTTCTTCCCTACTTGCAGTCATTGTGGCATAGTACCTGGGATAGCTAAGAATTGAGCCAACCAAGGACGGACTTCCTCCCCCATCCCTAAATTTGCTAGATAAAGCGATGCATCCTCATCTCGGAACCCCAAATAGTCATTCAAGGAGGTGCCATCAAACAACACTACTTTGTCTCTCACTTTGGTTGCCTTAGTATCCTTGACAATATGAGCCACGTTAGAGTAAAATTCCCGAACCATGTGCTCATTTGCATCTATGCACTTCTCCGAGAAAAACTCCCAGCCTTGTCTAGTTCGGAACTCCCTTTGCATGTTCGGGTTGTAGGGTAAAAGGTAAGTGTCAATAAAACTTCTCTCCGGCATCAACTTCCTCACCGGTCACCACTCCCTAAACTTGTGAAATGCCACTTGACTGACAAATCGATCTTCCCAAACTTTAGGTTTTCTAGTTCTTTCAATACCCCCAATCTGAGGCTCACCTCCCTCATCTTTTCCTGCACTCTCCCTAGATAATGAAGCTGTAGGGGAGGTGGATTATTTTCGACTACCGGCTGCGAACTGTTAGAAGAATCCGAGACTACATTCACTGGTTTTTTGGAGGTGGGAGATGGTTGAGGGGTATCAACTAAGTGGAGGGGTCGTTTATGTGAGTTGGGATTGAATCTAAGGAGATGCTTTTAGAGGGCACATACTCACTCCCCGACGAATAAGAAGCAGCCTTATCAGCAGCTTTTATCAATTTCTGGGTCTTTTTTTATGTTCTCCCAAGCCTGGGGAGTGAGTTTCGCTATTCTCTTGCCTTTACCTCCTCAGGAGGAACCACCTCTCCCCGGTTGTTGTGATTGTTTGCCGCCTTTTTGTCTAACCATTATCTGCAAAGATAAGCATCTAACATTGTTAGTTTAAGCACATGCAGTGAAACATGTGAATGAAACGGGTTGAGGACACAAGTGTAGAACACAGTGGCAGAACAGGTTGCAGCACATAGCACCGTGGACCGAACAAAGTGACCGCGGTCCGCGCTGGGCAAAGGCCCCCAAAACATGCTCTATAAATCTCCCACTGCAGACCGCACAAAATAGGGATGCTACCGCGGTGGGCTAGCACGGGCCGCGCAAAAGTACGATGCAGCCGTACTAGGAACATTAATCATACAACAAAAGAACTCTGCGGTCCGCACTGAAATACAACACGGACAGTGGCAGGGCAATGCGGTCGCGCAAAAGCTACCGCGGTCCGCGCTGAGCTAGGGTTAGGGACTAAGTTAGGGTTTTATGTTTACATTTATTTTTGTTCAAATTGTAACTCCTACTTGTCCCTACTCAGTTACCCAATCCTTAAGCATGTTCAGCACACAAAAACGAGCAAGGAATCTAACCTAAACTAGTAATTCAAAGAAAAATGAGAAAAAAAAGAGAAGGTACACTACTGGGCAACAATTGAGATAAAAACTAAGAAATTAATTAATCATGAGTGCATGAAATGATACCAGATTGATGAAGAATGAGTGCAATTAATCCAATCAAGCACGAAGAATGGGCTCCAAAAATGATGAATAGTAAAATTAGGGTTCTGGGGGTGTCAAAGTGCAAAAAGGGTAAAATAAGACCCTTGGTCTCCTTTTATAGACACCTAGTAGGGCCCGTACTCACCTACCAGTGCGGCCGCACAAAAGTGACCGTGGGCCGCATTGGGTTTGATCATTGTAGCCTTGCACTAAGTAGCCCACGCGGACCGCACAAACGTGACCGCGGCCGCGTGGACATCTTCAGAGAGCACCATACTTTTGACTTGCCAGCGTGGACCGCGCAAAAATGCACTGTGGCCGCACTCGTAAACTTCAGAGACTGTGCAACTTGGCTCATGCCAGCACGGACTGTACAAAAATGCACCGCGGCCGTACTGACAAACTTCAGAGACTGCAATTTCTTTCCTTTTGTTTTGCACTGCTTCAACACAATCCTTGCAACATCTCACAAACAATTAGCGCAAAAATCCTAAGCTACAAAGAAAATCAAAGAGAAAGAACAAGACATGGGTTGCCTCCCAAGAAGTGCCTGATTTAACGTCGCGGCACGACGCAGGTTATCATCACATCACTTCAAATGAACGAGTGCCACCACGTGGCTGTCATCAACCTTCCCCAAATAATGCTTGACACGATGCCCATTGACCTGGGAAATTTCACCATTCTTGTTTTTGAGATCAATAGCACCAAAAGGAGTCACACATACAACTTCAAATAGCCCACTCCACTTTGACTTGAGCTTTCCCGGAAATAACCTCAACAGGGAGTTGAAAAGAAGAATCATATCACCAACCTTGAATTCCTTTCCCCGCGCATATTTGTCGTGAAGATACTTCATCTTGTCCTTATATAAGGATGAGCTGGAGTAGGCATGAAATCTAAACTCATCAAGCTCATATAGTTGCTCAACACGGAGATTTGCCGCCACATCCCATTCCAAGTTCAACTTCTTCAAGGCCCACATAGCCTTGTGCTCCAATTCCACAGGAAGATGGCAAGCTTTACCAAATACCAACCGGTACAGAGACATACCAATTGGGTCTTGTAAGCCATCCCATAGGCCCAAAGAGCATTATCTAATTTCTTCAACCTATCGGTCCTATTAGCATTTACCGTCTTGGACAAGATACTCTTTATTTATCAATTGGAAACTTCCACTTGACCACTAGCTTGAGGATGATAGGGGGTAGTCACTTTGTGATTTACCCCATACTTAGCAAGCAATGAGTCGAAATCCTTGTTGCAAAAGCGATACCCCCCCATCACTAATGATAGCACGAGGGGTGCCAAACCTTGTGAAGATACTCTTTTTCAAAAATGCCACAGCACTCCGGGCTTCATTCTTAGGTAAACCCACGGCTTCAACCCACTTTGAGACATAGTCCACCGCCACGAGAATATAGGTGTTCCCACAAGAGCTCACGAAAGGAACCATGAAATCGATGCCCCAAACATCAAAATTATCCACCTCATGAATCGTATTGAGTGGCATCTCATCCCTTTTTGAAATTCCGCGGGCTCTTTGGCACGCATCACATCTCTTTACCAAATCACTAGCATCCTTAAATAAAGTCAGCCAATAAAAACTGCAACTCAAAACCTTTGAAGCCATCCTCACGCCTCCATGATGGCCACCATAGGGAGAGGAGTGACAAGCCTCCAATATGCTCAATTTTTCACCTTCCGAGACACATTTTCTTATCACACCATCCGTGCAAATTTTAAAAAATTATGGCTCATCCCAATAAAAATCCAAACTGTCCCGTTTGAGTTTCTTCGTTTCGTTGGAAGAGAGCTCACATGGGACAATTTCGATCACAATGAAGTTGGCGATTTCCGCGAACCATGGAATGTCACACCTAGACACGGAAATAAGTTGCTCATCGTGGAATGAATCATTTATTTCAAGACCGTCATTTGGCCTCCCTTCTTCCTCCAACCGGGAAAAATGGTCCGCAACTTGATTTTCACTTCCCTTCTGGTCCACTATTTCTAAGTCGAATTCTTGAAGAAGTAGCACCCATCTCATCAATCTTGCTTTGGAATCCTTCTTGGACATCAAATACCTAAGGGCGGCATGGTCCGTGTGCACAATCACCTTGGCCCCCATAAGATAAGGCCGAAAATTTTCCATGGCAAATACAATTGCCAACAATTCCTTCTCCGTCACCGTGTAATTCCGTTGAGCTTCATTCATAGTCTTGGTTGCATAGTACAAGGGATGGAACATTTTACTAATTCGTTGACCTAACACCGCCCCCACCGCAATGTCACTTGCATCACACATTAGTTCAAAGTGCAAACTCCAATTAGGTGCGGTGATGATAGGAGTTGAGGTCAACTTGTGCTTTAAAAGTTCAAAGGCCTCCAAGCATTTTTCATCAAAAAGAAACTTGGCATCTTTCTCTAGCAACTTGCAAAGTGGATTCACAACCTCCGAAAAATCTTTGACGAACGGCCGGTAGAACCCGGCATGCCCAAGAAAACTTCTCACCCCTTTGACAGAAGTAGGGGGAGGAATCCTCGAAATGACCTCGATTTTGGCCTTATCAACTTCAATTCCTCGCTTCGAGATCTTGTGACCCAGCATTATACCTTCTTCTACCATAAAATGGAATTTTTCCCAATTGAGAACGAGGTTAGTTTCTTCACATCGAGCCAAGACCCTATCCAAATTTACCAAGCATACCTCAAACGAATCCCCAACCACACTGAAATCATCCATGAAGACCTCCAAGATATCCTCCACCATGTCGGTAAAAATAGCCATCATACAATGTTGAAAGGTCGCCGTAGAATTACATAGTCCAAATGGCATTCTCGAGAAAGCGAACATGCCATAAGGACATGTAAAGGTCGTCTTCTCTTGGTCCTCTGGGGCAATTAGAATTTGATTGTACCCTGAGTAACCATCTAGAAGACAATAGAAAGCCTGGCCTGCAAGACGATCGAGCATTTGGTCAAGGAATGGTAATGGGAAATGATCTTTTCTTGTCACCTTGTTAAGATTCCTACAATCCATACAAACTCTCCAACCCATAACTGTCTGAGTCAGAATAAGCTCATTGTTGGCATTGGTCACTACCGTCATCCCACCTTTCTTTGGCATACATTGGAATGGAGAGGTCTGTGAGCTATCGGAGATTGAATAAACCACACCGGCGTCAAGCCACTTGATAACCTCTTTCTTTACCACTTCTTGCATTGCCTCATTTAGTCTTCTTTGATGTTCAAGTGAAGGCCTTGAATCCTCCTCCAATATAATTTTATGCATGCAAAAGGCGGGGCTTATTCCCCAAATATCGGCCAAAGTCCATCCAATCGCCTTTTTGTTCTTTTAAAGAACCGCCAAAGTGGCGTCAACCTGCATGTTAGTTAAGCAAGATGAAAGAATAACAGGTAAAGTGGAATTTGAACCCAAGAATTCATACCTGAGGTATGGAGGAAGGGGCTTCAACTCCAACACCGGTGGCTCCTCAATTGATGGCTTTGTTGGTGGAGTTTTGTACTTTTAAAGATCCAAAGATAACTTTCTAGGCTCATATGAGTATGAACTCATACCATGCAATGCATTCACGTACTCCACTCTACCGGCATCACCATTGACATCCATGTTAAGAAGCACGGCCTCAAGAGGATCTTCAACATTTATCATGGAACTTGTGTCATCCACTATCACAACTGTGACAATGTCCACAAATGAACACACCTCCGTGCTATTTGGTTATCTCATTGATTTGCAAACATGGAATACCACCTTCTTATTTCCCATACAGAATGTCAACTCACCCACTTCAACATTAACCAATGCCTTCCTCGTAACTAGGAAAGGTCTTCCAAGAATAATCGATACTTCAAAGTCCACCTCACAGTCCAATATGACAAAGTCGGCCGGCAATATGAATTTATCAACACGAAAAAGAACATCATCAATTATGACCAAGGGTCGCTTCATTGATCGATTCGCCATTTGAAGTCTCATTGAAGTTGGCCTAGGTTGTCCGATTCCCAAAGTCTTGAAAACCGAATAAGGCATCAAGTTAATGCTAGCTCCCAAGTCATAAAGGGCTTTGGCAAAATTCGCACTACCAATAGTGCAAAGGATAGTAAAAGCTCCGGGGTCTTCAAGTTTTGGGCCATAGAATTCACTATAGAACTCACTTTATGCGTCATTTTAATTGTTTCACACTCCATTGACCTCTTCTTAGTTACCAAATCCTTCATAAACTTTGCGTATCCCGGCATTTGTTCAAGTGCCTCCACCAACGGCACATTGATAGTAAGACTCTTCATCATTTCAATGAACTTTTTGAATTAATTGTCACCTTTTTTCTTTGCTAACCGTTGAGGGTAAGGTGGAGGCGGCCTAGGCAAGGGTGCCTTGTCTTTGGGCACCACCGGCTCGGGCATATTAATAACGTGTTCCCTAGACGGGTTCACGGCATCTTGAGTCTCTACCCCGGCCTCATCATCAATATCGATCCGCACATCATTGGTCACATTTGGTTCAACCACATCTTCAACATTCAAAGGCACTTTATCATCATGCAACTCAACTTCGTCATTTACAACTTGATTTTCATTCGCGGCATGCACATTACCGCCTCTTCCACTTCTTGTTGTAACTTCCATCACATGATTGTTACCTCCCTTCGGGTTCACTACTGTTTCACTTGGTAGAGCACTCTTAGGTCGAGTATTCAACGATTGAGAGATTTGGCCAAGTTGCACCTCTAAATTCCGAATAGAGGTGTTATGAGAAGCCAATTGAGCATCGGAGTCTTGGTTCTTCTTCATCATTTGTTCGAACATAATCTCTATTCTCCTCATATCACTACCCGAAGAACTAGACCCTTGAGATTGAAAGGGAGGTGGATTGTTCAGTTGTTGGTACATGGGGGGCCTTTGAAAGCCTTGTCCCCGGTTGCCTTGATTTCCGTTATTATTCCACCCTCCTTGATTGTTGTTGGGTTTGCTCCAATTATTATTTTTCCCATTCCAATTGCCTTGATTGTTACCTTGGCTACCCCAATAATTGTTTTGACTATTGTTGTTCCAATTGCCACCGCTTTGTTGTTGGTTGTTATTGTTCCAATTACCGCCGCCTTGTTGATTGCCCCAATATCCTTGGGGACGCCATTGTTGATTCCCTTGATTTCCTCTATTCCCTTGGTAGTTATTGACATATTGACATTCTTCGCTTTTCTCATCATATCATTTATTCGAATAACCACCACCATCATTATTGTTGTCAAATTTCTCACAATTACCTTGAGGTTGTTGTTGCCCTCTTTTCCTCCTTTTCAACATAGAAACACCTTCCATTGCATTGACTTGGCGCGGGTTTTGGACTTGTTGCAATTGCTCCTTCGCCAATTGATTCATACTTGTTGTAAGCTCGAAAATAACTTGGCCATGATCATGCAATTCCTTGTGCAAATGGATGACCATGGGGTCACCTTGGGGCACATTTGCTCGACTTTTCCATGCCGAAGAGGTGTTGGCCATTTCATCAAGTACATCACATGACTCTTGGTAAGAAAGTTTCATGAAGTTCCCTCCGGCTAATTGGTTCACAATGCACTGATTCATGGTGTTGATGCCCCGATAAAAAGTTTGTTGTATCATTGCCTCGGTCATGTTGTTACTAGGGCACTCCTTCACTATTATTCTATATCTATCCCATATCTCGTGCAAAGGTTCCATTGGTTCTTGCTTAAAGGCTAGAATTTCATCCCGAAGAGCCGCCATATGACTTGGAGAAAAGAACTTGGCAATAAATTTGTCTGCCAATTTATCCCATGTGGTGATAGAATGATTGGGGAGACTTTCTAACCAATCCAACGCTTTACCCAGAAGAGAGAACAGGAAAAGCCTCAATCTCAATGCATCCTCAGATACGTTTGTTTGCTTGCTACCCCAGCATGTATCAATGAACCCCTTCAAGTGCTTGTACGCATTTTGATCGGAGGCGCCCATAAAATAACCTCTTTGCTCGAGCAAGGTCAACATGACATTTATGATTTGAAAGTTCCCCGCCCGAATTTGGGGAGGAACAATAGCACTGGCGTACCCTTGATTAGGAAGAACTCTTGGGACCACTCCTGGCGGTAGCGGAGGAGGGTCTCAAATATTCTCATTTGGATTAGCATTTGCATTGGCATTTCTACCTCTACGTGGAGCTTGAGGTATTGGAAGCTCATCTTGATCAATATCTTCAACCTCCTCCCCTGCCATGGCATTGCCAAGAGGGTCAATTGCATTGAGAGCCATTTTTACCTTATTGATCGACACAAACAAAATTAGTAAACAAGAAGGAAAGAGAAGTAAAACACAAAACTAGCTAAACAGATAGTCAACACGTAAGCTCCCCGGCAACGGTGCCAAAAAGTGATCGCTGCTGACTCAATGCTACACCAAGGTAGGAAGAGCAGGTCGCAATAGCTTTTACCCGAATAGTGGTTCGAGATCGAATTTCCACAGGGAGCTAGTAGTGGAGTTGTATTGTCTGTCTAGCCTAGAGATACGGTTGTGCTTCTAATGTCACTTGAAACATTTTTGGTTTTCTTTGTCTTTATAACTACTATTATAAGCCTAATGATTAAAACTAAATTATGATAGGAAAATATTTCTAAGTTGTATCTAATATAGAGAAAGGCACTAGGGTCATGGCACTACCTAGGTGGCTAGCCAATGGGTAGAAGTTACTAAGGGTAGATTGATATAGTTGGGGCCTATGCTATAACCGTTGCACAATTGTACCCATTCTCACACCTCTCGGTAGAGAGAATGATTTTGCCCAATTGGCTCTCTCGAGACCAATTGGGTAGGCCAATTAGACCAAGCAACTAGGGTTCAAGTAGGGTGATTACTCTCTCGAGGTTTAACCCGTTAATTGGGACTACCATTTCTCATGGGTCCATCCCAATTCCTTGTTGGGTCAATTTTGGGGTCATAGACTCTCTTTCTCAAGAAGAGCTTAACCCACTAAGCTTGAGTCTATGTTTGCAACCATAAATTCGAAATTGAAACACAAAATCAACCCAAATAACAAACACCCAATATCAATCTAACCCTAGATGGCAACACCCATCAACTACCCACACAAGGGTTGAGCCACAACCCTAGCTAATGGGTTTAGCCAAACATAATTAAAGCAGAAACAGAAGAAATAGATAAGGAACTAAACATATTAATTAATTACTAAGTAGAATCTTCAATAATAAAGAATAAAAGTGCAAAAAATGGCTACAATATTCGGTCTCACGAACTCAACTCCGTTCAGAGCATAACTACTCTAAAAATGGTAAAATTTTCTATTTATACTAGGCTGGAAAAACTGGACAAAAATACCCATGTGGGGTCAGTGCGGACCGCACAAAAAGGACCGCGGCCACACTGGCTCTTGGACTCATAATTTTAGCTTCTCTAAAGTTGGGGACCGTGGACTGCGAGAGAATGCACCGCGACCGTCGTGGGCGTTGGCACAGTCGCACATAAATGAATGCGGAGCACATTGTCTTGAAATGGCCAAAACCTCAGCTCTCTGAATCTCTTTCGCGTGGACCGCGCAAAAGTATAGCGCGTCCGCATGGCTTTAAGCTCCAAATTTCTAGCCTCTGAACCTCATGTGTGTGGATCACGTAAAAGTGTAGCGCGGCCGCGTAGCTTGACCGCGGACTACGTTACCAGTACCGCGCCTGCGCTGCTTCCAGCATGAGAATGCAAAGTTTCTGAATCTCGTAGTGCGACCGCATTCACCCTTGCGCGGTCCGAACTAGGCCCTCTTTACCTCATTTTCACTTAGTCTTCGACACTTGAGCAGGTTTCACTCTGTTTTGAGCCGATCTTTGACGTTTGTCACTTTGTCGCTCAAACCTACAATCAAGCACAACTTGTAAGCATTTTGGGACTATTTTGTAGCAATTTGTAACCAAAGCAATAGCAAGTAGAGGTATAAACATGGAAAAATCCTAAATTATCAGTTTTCCCCTTCATACTGGAATGATACGCACAAGTCTTTTTTGGATTGATCCATTGGGATGGATTTTCTAATCCCACAGTGAGAACATGAGTGACATAACCTGCGGCCTTCAACCTTTCATACAGTTGGTCTATGGGCTCAGCAATGGCGATGTATTGTCTGGGCAGTTTGCCGTCAAAGTTAGGTCTTGGTCTTGGATAGTTTTGGCGAGCTGGCGGTGATTGGAAGTGGGATGGTTGCAAATTATAGGTGTGATGGACAGAGGCTGGTTGGGAATATCTAGGAGATAAAGGTTGATATGTAGGCGATGATGCTTGGTATGTGGGTGGAGGTGTTTGATAGATAAATGGAGATTTTGGGCCCTGAGCCACCACGACTATTCCAACCTCTTTCTTCTTTGATATACTGCCTGATTGTAACGCCTTATATGTGGCTTACAGTTCCTCAAAATTCGTTACCATCCCTCTCTTGATTCCTTCTTCGATTCTCTCCCCAAGTTTGATAATGTCAGAGAATTTGTGATTTTCGATAACCATCAAACTTTCATAGTATTGAGGATCCTGTGCTCTAACGAAGAATTTTTTCATTTGTTCTTCGTCCAAAGATGGCCTGACCTTGGCTGCTTCCAACCTCCAATGAGTAGCATACTCACGGAAAGTCTCAATAGGTTTCTTCTTAAGATTCTGAATGTAAAAAATACCTGGTGCATTTTCTGTGTTGAACCTGAACAGGTCCATGAAATCTGATGCCATGCCTACCTAATTGGACCATTTCTTGGGAAATTTGGCTGATATACCAAGATAAAACATCCCCAGTAAGGCTCCTCATAAAGAGCTTCATCCGGATCTTTTCACCTTTCTCGACCCCGACAAGCTTGTCACAATAGGTCCTTAGATGAGCCTTGGGATCACTTGTGCCGTCTAACATCTCAAACTTGGTAGGTTTGTATCCCTCAGGAAATTTGACATCTGGCTGTATGCACAGGTCTTCATAGTTTAATCCTTCTATTCCTCAGTCGCCTTCAACACCTTGAACTCGGCTTGTTAACTTCTTGAGTTCTTCAGCCATGTTTTTAATGAGCAAGTCCTTCTTGGAGGATTCCGGTGCACAGGAGATTGGTTGGGTAGAATGAGATATAATTTCCACATATATAGGGTTACTTTGATGGGTGATAGGAACTTGGGAATAGTGGTGGTCATTGGTGGAGTTTTCGGGATCGGGAATGAGCGGTGGTGTGTTTTGGGGAGTATGGTAAGTGGTGGTTGGCGGGTAATGGATTGGTTGATGGTGTTGTTGTGGCAGATCTGGTAATGGGTTGGTATTCTAGGGTGGAGTTGCGTATTGATTTGGCGTGGGAGGATTTTGTGGGTGTTGGTTTTGTGCACTTTGAGGAGGTGTTGGGTTTTTAGTGTTTTGTTGGTTGATGTCAGGGACATTCAGGGTAAGTGACAGGTTTGCCAAGTTGCAAACCTACTCAAGTTCTCCTTGTAGTTCCAGTATCTTTCGTTCCAGTCTCAAAACCAGATCATTTGAGGCCGGAGTATTACGGCCATCTGAAGTCTCTGTGTTCTCAAAATTCTACTTTCGGATCCCACTTAAGTCGTCCAATTTTGCTTTTCCTCTGCCTTTTGTGTTGCTTGGAGGAGGAGGAAGTGGAGGGTCTCTAGATCTAGTGTGATACACTAATGAGGCCAGTATGAGTGAACCAATCTAAGGGGATGGGAATAATAAAAAATAAGCAAAAACAACAGGTAGCAAGTTAGTGAGGATCCTAAAACATTTGCAGTATTTAAACACATATTGCGGAAATGTAAATTCTTATCCTATTTTGGGAACCTCGTTGTGCCCGAGGTAGGCCTAGCGACAGTTAAACTTGGAAAACTTTTAAATAAATGCTTCATTTCATAATATAAAAATAGACAAATCCCAAAATGACACTAAGATAATAATAAAGTCGCTCCTGGCACTTGGCCTTATTACATTTTTAGGAAAAAGCAAATAAATCTAGCCTATTTGGTCCTAGAAGGACCTTCCCCAGATTCGATCTTCCGGACTCCATCATATAGGTCCCCCAAATTGCACAGCCCCAGTAGCAAGTAGGCTCTGGCCAGATGTCCTCCTTCAGCTCCTTTAGCGTTCTGGCAATTTTCAATCCGCTTTATGACTTTACCTTCCAACTCTACTATTCCTCACTCCAGATATTCCCATTTCCTATTGGAAGTGACTATCATTTCTTTCCATTCCTCTCATGTATTTCTCGGTTCTCATTCTTAGAGTCGTGGACCCTCTTGCACAGCATGTTGTACTTAACTTGAGCTTTAGCTTCTTCATTTATGATTCTATTCCCTCGACCGGCCCCTGGTGTCACCATTCCTTTTAGATTGTCCTCTAACGATGCCGAGTAGAGAAGCTCGCACCCAGCATGATACCCGTCTGGATCCATGGTATTCTTCTCCACAATGATTTTGCAGTTCCACATGTGCTGAGCTTGGCACTTGTAAGGCACATCGTCGTCTTGAAAGTCTGCCCTGAAATGACTCATCTTGACAACCCTTGGTACAACCTATTTTCTGCTTGCTTGCCTTATAACTCGCATAGGGACATATGGGTATATCTCTCTCAACCCGATCAGCACCAAGTACGGAGCATCCCTGGATCTGATAATAAATTAGTCTGGTGGGAACCATTCAAACACTCATTGCACCTGTTCCTCGATCAGATTGTCGAAGAACTCTAACCATTCTTTGGTGCTTTCTGGCTGAGCAAATCTATCTAGAATATAAGTCATCTGCTTGTGGTGATAGAAGGCAATATGGTCATTCCAATCCCTTCGCGGAAATTCTTGGCAATAGCGACCCTTTTGGAAATGCTCCAACAACCATAACTGCAGCAATAAGTTACAACCCTCAAAATGATTTACCCCTCTTTGACAGTGCTCCAGAGCCCTGTAGATGTCACCTATGATCATGGGGACTGTGGTATATATCTATCCATTAATCCCTTCAATCAAAGTCTTAGCGACCATGGCCAACCTAGTGTGGATTCATCCCCTTTTCACGGGAACACTATTAGGCCTAGGAAGAACACAATTAATACAAACACTCTGCCGTGGATATGACCCACATAAATGAGAGAGATCTCATCATGGTAGGTACGGAAAGACTTGCTATAGCCATACCTCTTGTACAGGTATTCGAAAGGTATGTAAGATTCCTTCAAGCACACTAGGTCGACATTCTTCTTCAACCCCATCATCTTCAAAATTCCTCTGCCCGTACTGTTTTCTGGTACTAATAGCCCGGGACTGTCCCAAGTCAATCCTGCAAACCCTCCAATTTCCTCAAGAAGTAGTGTCATTTCTTTGTCGTCGAAATGAAACACAACCATTTCACTATCCTAGAATGGAGTGACAGCCTCGATCAGTTTGTTGTTTGGCTCAATACCTAGCAAGGAAGGCAGGTTACCTAAGTACTTTCAAACATATTTCTTGTCACTTAAGGAAAGGTCCTCCCACCAATCTAGCAGCAATTGTGGGATATTGCTAACCATACCGAATCTGGGGACCCCGTGCCTTATTTCTGCAAAACAAAAGCGTTAGGCCTTACCCCTACCAGACTCGACTATTTATACATTTATGATCAACATATAGGCATTTAGTTCTCCAAATTAATGCATAGAACGTGGTTGTGTCCGTTGGGATTATGGAAACCCCAATGGACTTTTGAATAAGGCTTATCTTAAAGGATCATTACATGAAAAACATATTGATCCGACTAGGTTTGACCATGATGCATGCACAATTTTAACCAGAGTAAGGTTCCTATGGGGTGTTAGACTGGTACCCTCAAGCGGACAACTCGAGGGAGAAGTCACGAAACCGTTGACTGCACCGCTGATCGACTGGTTTTACCGTAAATAAGCCTTTTCGAATTTAAGGGTAGTAAATAGGAAGAGCACAACCACTCATTAAAGCGTTACTATAGGATTTGATACGCACGAGTGGAATATGATGTGGAGCATGATTTATGCAGCAGTTAATAGCATGTAGTCAAGTATTTGCACGTAAGAAAATACAGTATTTAAATAATTGAAAGACGGTTACAGGAAAAGAAAGCAAAGAGACAAGTCAGTTTTAGGAATAAAGAATCATAAATGCTTAAAATAAAATGGCGGTTAAATTCAAATAAAGGAAAAAGGGTACGGGATAAAGCATGCTTGGACTAATTCATAAAAAGATAAGTTTGTTATGGTAAGATCCTAAAAGGTATCCCCAGCAGAGTCGCCATGCTATTGCGTCCCCCTTTTTTTCCTCCATGGAGAAAGTCCGGGTTTCGACACTCATGGGGGTAATAACTCATTTCCTTTATGGGAATTGAGTATTTGAAGAGTCGCCACCTGACGGGTTATGGTGTGTTAGGGAACCTAGAGTGATTAACTCTTGGAGTGGTTTGCATTACCAGAGATTAGGGTAAGGGCTTGAAATGACCTCGAGGGGATGGTGTTAGGCACCCTTCTTGGTCCATAATTGTGGTCCCGGTCAAACTTATACTTACAAATTAGTCCATTAACCAATAAATAGTTTAATCAAATAGTCTGCAAGTAAAACACGTTAGACATTGTATAACTCAAATAATAAGGCAAAGATTTGAACAAGTTGTATACATATAAAACAAAGTCTTAAACAAAAGGGATTTTGGGAAAGGAGGAGTCCTAGGTTGGTTAGCATATAGGATCACCCATGCAATGTCCAATAAATACTCCTCAATGAGGGGCTACACGTGACATTAGTGTGTAGTCATCATATCCTATGTCAACACTTCCCACCCCCTTAGTGGATATTAATGAGAGTGTTGGTTAGCGATCTCTATTGCGTGTTGTTACACATCCCTTCTTAATGGTCTTGGAGGAAATTTAGGACCTCTACCTATAGGTAGTTCTAGACAGACCCCTTAGGTTTTAAAGGAGAAAATACTAAGGCGGCAGGCAAGAACAAATAGGACTTTAGCAAATAAAAAGCATGAAATAGCAAATAAGGGGCTCAGGTTTACCTCCACAGATAATGTATTTAAACAGCACAACTCAAGCATAAATAAGGGCAATATTATTAATCAGTATCCTAGGACATGATGTCTAGGCGAATAACACATGAGATATGCAGTTTATAAACTCAGAAGTAATGGCCCTATCAGTTTGCCTACTGATTTTTAAGCCTGTTAAAATCAGAACGATATTAAGTAGCAGAAACAGTTTCAGAGTTGCAGGATTTGGAAACACCCTATAGGCTTGCCTACGCGTTGAACAGTAGTGTCCTAGGAGCATGATAACTACGTTTGATATAGTAAAATAGTGGGTAGATTTTAAAACTGACTCTTAAGTCCCTATAGGCATGCTGTATAGTGATAGATTAGGGCAGTATATGAAAGAATTCATTTCAGGGAAAACAAACCACTAATTAGACTAGTTTCGAAGTAAACTAATCCTGAACTGGATTAACTTATTTAAACTAAACTGATTTTAGATCAATTGGCAGAATTTTGGATGTTGTTCCCTATAGGTATGATATCTAATTGTTAAGAGCTGATGTTAGAAACTTGCATGCATGATAACAAATGAAAGCACATATAAATACCTGTTATAACAGAAGTTGGACTAGATCATATCCTATAGGCATGGTATCTACTTGTGAAGTTGATTTTAAGACCTATAAACATGATTATTGGAACCACTTAAGACCTATAGGAATGATTTCTAACATAGTAAGGATAACATAGCACAATATAAAGTCCTACAGGCATGGTTTCTACCCATATTACCTCTAAATATGTAACTGCCCACCCTTTTTTCACTAGTTACCCGAATATTTGTTTACAGATTATTACAGACCAGATGAATAAATTACATAAATAAATAAAAAGAAAAAGAAGAAGTTACACTATAGGGAGCCTGAAGCGGGAAAAAGTGATTTCCTAAAACCTCTAATAGCCTCAAATGCCAATTTCATAGACAGTATCATTGTCTAGGTATGTTAGAGATCCCTAACGATCTCAAGGATCCCGGGCAGTGCTCACACCTAGGCTTAGTAACCAAATTTAGTAAGTGCAGTGTGGAAGCACCAGCCTCAGTGTGCTAGTGTTCAGAGGGTTCTCAAGAGGATCCCAAGGCAGTACACAAACTGGAGGGGGCAGAACCTAGTGACATAGGAGTAGAGTGAAAGTGTTTGTCATAGTTTGTAAAAGGTATCAATAGGAAAACAGTGTTAAAAGAGATTTGCTTGAAATAGTTTTGCAAAAACACATAGGGAGTTATTGAATAGGACAATTTGAAAAGGGAAGGTGACCAACAATCAACCAAACCAAATACAAAACTAGGAGAAGTTCATCAGCACTTCAATACATGGAATCAAACATGTACACACATCCACTCAGGGGTAATGGGGATTTAGGGTAAGCATGGGGCACATAATAAGCACAGATGCACATAGGGTTAGAATTAGAGGATCCTTGAAAGGGGTTACGGGCTTTTTAAAGTACAACATGGCTTTAGAGTTAATATAGAATCAAACAGGCTTAGGATAGCCAATTACTTCACATAGGATGGTGCATGCCAAAAATCAGAGCAACATGGTCACATTGGGAATGCTAGAAAGGGATTCATGAGCAGGCTAATCCTAAAGGGGTATATAGCATGCAGTAAAGAAGACAAAGAAATAGACATGTTAATTGCAGGTTGAACAACAAAACCGTAGATAGAAGCATATCAGAAACATGACAAATTGAAGTTATAGGAGAAGCATATTGTTTTGGGACTTGAATTAAAATCAGAACATACCAGTATGGTAAACACAAAGTGAAGAACAGGAAACCATAATAGTTAGCCTTGGCTTGCAGCCAGCTAATAGCAAGTAACCAAAGAGATAGCAGAAAGTTTTTGAGTGTGAGAGAGATTTTTGAACAGAAATGTTCGTGTCTTTGTGTTAATGAGAGAGTATGTATATATAGTAATTCAAAATTAAGTAAAATAAGGCATGAATCACAGTAGTATAGTAATTATGGAACCAAGTACTAATCAAAATCAAATCATACAAGTACTCCTTTATTTAAGGGGTAATCAACCAACGGTAATGGGCAGAAAATGTTTAAGGAAAGAAATAAAGTAGTGCATTAGGTACAAAATAGACAATTAGGGGTAAATACACAAGGGTTCAATTAAGGAAACAATTAGTGAAGAATCGGTAAAATACTAGGTTAATCAAATAAGGTAAGAAACAAAATAACGTTGCAGAATATGAAAATAATCGAAAATCAGCATATAGTAAATCCGTGAATCAAGGACTCGAAATTACTGATTTAAGGAGAGTGAAATGGGTTTCGATGAATAAACAAATAAACCAAGTTTAAACAGGAGAATCGAAGGTCTAAAGGGAAGTTTTCAAATCAAGCCAAGAAATAGGGAGGTCAGAGTCAATCAAGGAGAGAGTCATGAGTCAATGTTTTAGCATATAAATAGAGTGAGATAGGAGTAACCAAACATAGCAAGCAAAGAGGCAAGTCTTGATCAATCAAGATGAACACAAGCACATAGATCTGATATGAGTTAGGCATAAGAAACTTGGTAGATACATATTCAAGGCGGGATAGTCACAGAAACTCAAACAAGAACAGGCAGTCACAAAATCAAACGAAGAAACCTAGAAAAATTAGGGCTTTCAACATAGACGAGTTAAAGAAGTGATAAACTCATAGAATCAGTTAAAATAATGCAAGAAATAGAAGTTCAAACATAAAGAATCAGTTAAACAAAATTTTAAAAGAAGTTCCAAAACCCTAATTTTTAGAAGAAGGTGAAAAAGCACTTGAAATCAACGATTCTTGTAAAAGAGTTCCAAGGATAGTGTAAAACATTAAAGAAACAAACTCAAATCGTCCTAGATCTGTACAAATCTAAGAAATATAGGAAGAAATTAGGGTTTTAGAAGAAATCCATATAGATATAAAGGAACATGTCTAGAATCCCAAGGATCGTAACAAATACAGCATGATTTTTTTCGAAATCATACTGAAATAGCCAAGAACGGACAAGTGATGAACTCTAGATGCAAGTCGGTATGGCCCTGGGCCCTTTAAGACCTTAGAGAAGGCAGGCATGGCATGAAAGAAGCCATTGGAGGCTTAGGAGACGATGAGAGGTCACCGGAGAAGACCGGAGAAGAGAGGTCAGCAGTTAAAAGGGCTAGGGTTAGGTTGAGAGTGTACTGCGAGTAGAGAAGATTCTAGGGTGGCAGTATCTGGGAAATGGTTAGGGTTGGGTGTGGTTTAGGATTAAAAAAGGCAAGAATCAATATGGGCCGTTCATCTTTCAGATCAATTTAATTGGTTCTAGGTCAGGCAGGTGTGTTTAGGGTTTGGGTCAGGTAATCGATTAGGAACTGGGTTGGGGCTGGGTTAAAATTGAGGCTAAAATTGAAATGCAATCTGGCTATGTTTTAAATAGCCAATTTATCCCCATAGAATTTATAATAAATAACAGATAATTTCTAGAAAATAATTTTGTGTACTAAAATGATTAAAAATAGATATTTAGCATATTAAAAATATAGAAGATCAATTTTATACATATAAATGTAATTATACATTAACAGGGCTAATATTGCAATTATATGCAAATTAGCTTTAAAAATACAAAATGCAATTATTAAAATGCACTAAAAATATTTTAGCAATATTTTGGCATAAATATAGAATTTAAATGACTATATTATCACAACAATAATTTGAGGGATAATTATTGGGGATTTTATGAGTAAAAAGAGGAGGAAATAAATCAATTTAAAATCTTTAAAAATATAGAAAAACTATAAAAACCTTGTGCATGCTTATATATGCATATGTATGATATTTTGAAAGTATTTATGCATATTAAAAATATATAGGAAAAAATTAGGTATCAACACAGATCCCGGTGCTGCAGCTTTTGGACTACTGTGAGGTTGCTGCCTTCAATCCAACAGGCTACCCGAGCTAGTCCTGCAGGTGTCCGTAGGCCTTAGCATCTCCTTTTATATTTTCATTCTATTTCTTTCATATATTCCAGAGACAACATTGTATTTATCTTTCGGACCCTTATTTGTAGTATTCCTAGACAATTTGAGAAATTGTAACACCAGTTTTGGGTAGTCTATGTTTAAGGATTTGTATCGGTAATGTTTTAATGGTTATATTTTGTTCTTCTGCTATTTAAATTCCGATGCTTATATAATGTTGGTTCTTAATTGTTGAAGGATTAAAATGGGGAAAAGGTAAATAATACATATAGTTGGCTTGACTAGCTTTCACTAGTAGGCGCCATCACGACTCCCGAGGGTAGAAAATCCGAATCGTGACACGCACTAAATTTCGATGTTGTTCGATACACCCAAAGGACCTCGAGCAATACTTCTCTCCATTTTCCTATGGCTTCGTTCAATCTTTTATTCAGATTATAGTTGACGGTATTGTTTGTCAATTTGGCATGTCCGTTCCCACTAGGATGATACGGTGTTGACAGGATCCTCTTTATTTTGTGATCTTTCAAAAACTTCGTCACTTTGCTGCCGACGAATTGCTTTCCGTTGTCACATACGATCTCGGCAGGCATTCCGAATCGGCATATAATGTGATCCCAAATGAAGTCTATAACTTTTTTTTCTCTGACTTTTTCGAAGGCATGTGCTTCAACACACATAGAAAAATAGTCAGCCATAAACAAAATAAATTTAGCTTTACCTGGGCCGATGGTAGAGAGTCGGTGATAGCCATCCCCCATTTCATGAACGACCATGGGGACAGGACTGAGTGAAGTTGCTCTCCGGACTGATGGATAATCACACATACCTTTTACATTTGTCGCATTTTCGAACAAATTCTTTAGTGTCTTTTTTCATATCGGCCCAATAGTATCCTGCTCTGATGACTTTTTGAACCAATGCCTCGGCACCGAAATGGTTTCTGCAAGTGCACTCGTGAATTTCTCATAGAACGTAATCAGTCTCCCGGTCCCAAAAATTTTACTAACTGTCCATCGAACATTTTCCTATGCAGTGTTCCATCCTCGTCCAAAGTGAACTGTGTAGCCTTAGTACATAGAGTCCTTGATTCTTTAGGATCCGATGAAAGCTTCCGTTCTTTAGGTATTTGATGCACTTATTCCTCCAATCCTAGGTTAGAATTGTGGAGTTTATCTTGGCATGCCCTTCTTCGATTACTGACCTTGAAAGTTGTACGACAGTCCTCAAGCTAATCTCATCATCTTCAATCGACGATCCCAAATTTGAAAGGGCATCAGCCTCGCTATTTTTTCTCGGAGTATGTGTTGTAGTGTCCATTCTTTAAATCGATGTAGAGACACTTGTAATTTGTCTAACTACCTATACATTCAATCTTTCCGAACCTCGAAAGTTTTGTTGACTTGACTTACCACAAGTTGGGAGTCACACTTGGCCTCGATGACCTCCGCTCCCAAGCTCTTAGCTAGCTCGAGACCTGCAATCATGGCCTCATACTCAACCTCATTGTTAGTCAATTTTGAAGTTTTGTTGTCAAATTGTATTTCCTGTGGATAACTTCAAATCGATGCCTAGCCCGTACCCCTTCACGTTCGAAGCTCCATCTGTAAAGAGGGTCCATACCCCCGATGATGTACCCGATTTTAATAATATTTCCTTTTTGACCTCAGGTACGAGGGCTAGCATGAAGTCGGCCATGATGTCTTCCAAGATTTGAGACTTGATGGTCGTTCGGGGTTGATACTCGATGCAAAAGGGGTAGGTGGTTATAAACAAATTGGGTGACATTGAAAATATGGATTTAATTTTCTAGAGGTGCTTATTAAAGCAAGCACTAATTTTTCTAAGTATGGGTACCGGGTCTCGGCTTCAACTAAGGTCCGGCTAACATAATAGACAGGAAATTATGTATTTTGCTCTTCTCGAACTAAGACCCCACTTACCGCTATCTCTGAGATCGCTAAGTACAAGTAAAGTTGCTCCCACCTTTAGGGTGTAAAGTAATGGCAGGCTCGATAGGTATCACTTGAGTTCCTCCAAAGTCTGTTGACATTTCGGGGTCCATGCAAAATTTCTCTTTTTTTTAAGTAGTGAGAAGAATCGGTGGCTCCTATCTTAGGACCTCAAAATAAATCGACCCAGGGCGGCTATGCGTCCTATTTCCTTTGTACAACCTTGAAATTGTCAACAACTGTGATGTCTTTGATTGCCTTGATTTTATCGGGGTTGATTTCAGTCCCCCGGTTTGATACCATAAAGCCGAGGAACTTTCAAGAGCCGACCCCGAATGCACATTTCTTCGGGTTAAGCTTCATGTTATACTTTCTCAGTATGTCGAAGGTCTCCTGCAAATGTTTCAAATGGTCCTCTGCTCGCAAGGACTTAACAAGCATATCATTAATATAAACCTCCATTGATTTACCTATTTCTTCTTCGAACATTTGATTTACTAGGCGTTGATAAGTGGCACCAGCATTTTTTAGTCCAAACGGCATTCTCTTATAGCAATAGGTGCCATACTTAGTGATGAACGAAGTATTTTCCTGATCCTCCCAGTTCATTTGTAATTGTACCCGGAGTAGGCATCGAGAAAACTACGGATCTCGTGGCATCGATCATGCGATCGATATTCGGTAAAGGAAAGGAATCTTTAGGGCATGCCTTGTTTAGATCCTTATATTCTACGCACATTCTAAGTTTGTTTCCCTTTTTAGGGACTACAACTACGTTTGCTAACCATTCGGGATATTTTACCTCCCCGAATGGATCCTATTTGAGAAGTTTTGTTACCTCGTCCTTAATTAATGCATGTTTTACCTCGAACTTAGGTCTTCTCTTTTGTTTCACTGGGCAAAACTTCGGGTCAAGCTCAATCGATGCCTAGTGATCTCCGGTGAGATCCCTGTCATATCTAGGTAGGACCATGCAAAACAATCCATGTTATTTAAAAGGAATTGAATGAGTTTTTTCTGAGCTCAAGAGTTAACCACGTGCCCATATAAACCTTTCGATCGGGCAGATGCTCGATCAGTATGAATTGTTCCAGCTCTTCGACAGTTGACTTTGTTGCATCGAAATCATCGGGGATTATGAAGGTTCAAGGTATCATATAATCATCATCCTCGAAAGTTCCCTACTCCTCCGATCGGGCCGAGGCCGGTGATTGTGGTGGCTATTTGACTTCTTGTTTTCCCTTCAATTTTGATCCATGTATTGATGACAGCACCGATACTGGTATTACCTCATCGATTCCTTGGTGGAGAGTTGTTCACTGTACACCGTTTTGATTCCTTCTAATGTTGGGAATTTCAAGACTTGGTGAAGCGTAGAGGGCACTGCTCTCATATTATGAATCCAAGGCCTTCCGAGGAGCACGTTGTACCTCATGTCGCCTTCGATCACATGGAACTTCTTTTCCTAAATAGTCCCGGCCACGTTTACTGGTAGGGTGATTTCCCCTTTGGTGGTTTCACTTTCCATGTTGAAACCGTTAAGTACCCAAGATATGGGCACGGTCTGATCTTGGAGGCCGAGTTGCTCTATGACCCTTGATCGAATAATATTTGTCGAGCTACCTGGATCAATCAACACAGTTTAACTTGAATTTTATTCATAAGGATAGATATTACCAGTGCATCATTGTGTGGTTGTTCGATCTCTTCCGCGTGCTCGCCGTTGAAAGACAATGTTTCGCTTTTCCCTCGTGATTGTCACTTTGGTGTGTTTGAATATTGGTCCTTGGGAGATATCGAACCCACCAACAATCATATGAATTACATGTTGTGGCTTTTCCTGCTCATTCTACTTGTTCGAATCTTTGTTTTTGAAGTGGTTCTTGGCCAGATCACTTAAGAATTCTCGAAGGTGACCCTCGTTGAATAGACGAGCTACCTCATCCCTTAACTGTCTGCAGTCTTCGGTTCTATGACCATGGGTACCATGGTATTTGCACATTTGATTGGGGTTCCTTCGATTTGGGTCAGTTTGTAAGGGTCTGGGCCATCTAGTATCTTTAATTCGGCTAATGGCTGATACAATACCTGATGCATCGATGCTGAAGCTGTATTCTGACAATCGAGGTCCCTCTTTGGACCCGGCATCCCTATCGAAACCACTTTTGCTCATAAGCCCTCGGGAACTTTATCCCGATTATTCCTCCTATCATTCCGTATGGGGTTGCGTCCAGACCTGTTATTTCTCAGATCTCTATTGTATGATTAGTATCTATCTTTATTCAATCATGGTTTCCGATCGACGTCCTTTTTAACTCTGCCCACGGGCATGTTGGGACAAATCGAACCAATTGGAGTTCCCAGTTGATCATCTTCGACCCTAATCTTTGACTGATACCGATTGTGTACATCGGCCCAAGTAACAGCTGGATATTCGATCAAATTTTCTTCAACTATTGTGAAGCTATGTAGCTTCGAGTGTTGTGACCTTATGTAAAAGCTTGAACAGCCTAGTCATCAATGACTGGAGGCAAATCCATTCTCTCCATTTGGAACCGAGATTCGAATTTCCTGAGCATCTCGTTATCCTTTTGTCTTGCCTTAAATAGGTCCAATTTCCTAGTTGAAACATTAAAGGCTCCGGCGTGGACTTTCACAAAAGAATCCGCGAGCATAGCAAACGAATCAATAGAGTTTGGTAAGTTATGATACCATATCATGACACCCTTCGATAAAGTCTCTCCAAATTTCTTCAATAGAATAGATTCAATCTCATCATCATCTAAGTCATTCTCCTTTATTGCGCATATGTAAGAAGTGACGTGCTCATTAGGATCAATGGTCCCATTGTATTTGGGAATTTCTAGTATATGGAATTTCTTAGAAATGGGCTTTGGAGCCGCACTTGGAGGGAAAGACTTATACACGAACTTCTTCGAATCCAAACCCTTCAGAATCGGGGGTGCCCTGGTATTTGGTCAACCCGTGAGTTGTACATCTCCACCTTTTTGTCACTAGCCTTGATTTTCTTTTCACCTGATTCGATCCGCTTAGTGAGCTCCTTGAGCATCTTCATAATGGTGGGGTAAATCCCCGATTCATTAGCATTCGATTTCTCTGGTACAAGTTCGATTCTATTAATAACTTCTTGTGATGTTTCGATATCTATTCTGCTTGGTGCTCGATTCTGATTTTGGAGTTGCGCTATCGCAGCTTGTTGAGTTTGCAACATTTCAAATGTCATTCGAAGGCTAATTTTGTCTTCTTCTTCTCCGCTCTATGCGTTCTGATCAGCTGCTCGGGCATCTCCGTCGATGCTGTTTTCGTGGTCGACGCCCAAATTCCCATTAATGGCAATATGAGAGCTGACATCGACTGAGTCTATGGTTGTTGGTCCATCGGGGTTGACTGGAGGTACTCCATTTCCTAGGGCGACTATGTTTTCATTTTCACCATGAAGACCAAGGTCGTTGTCTGTGTGAGTGGATGCTACTTGAGAGTTTGACATGTTGATTCGTGAAATCAAAGATACTTACGAGAACAAGTGTAAAGCAGTGTGTGTTATGGAAATTAATACCAGGCAATCACTATTATCCTTAGTCCCACGGTGGGCGCCAAATTGATTACCCTAAAATATGAATAACAATTAAACTTATAATGTGGTATTAAGGATATGTAATTTCACCTAATAGCAATTGATAAATGAAAAGAGCAATAATAGAAATTAACAATAATATAAAGCAAATCAGTGTTTGAGCAGAATTCAACCCTCGAGCTTGAATGCCCTCGAACTAATTTGTGCAAGAACAATTAAAATATAACAAGCTGATGAACTAGAATATGAACTATAGAAAAGGCGTTATATTGCTTTTATATCTCATAGCATAAGGTCCTTACAAAATGATTAGGACCCTATTTATATAGTAGAGGAATCTTATCTATGGTACAATTTTAATTACAAAAATAAATCCTATGATTAGCCTAAACAACTGCCTTTGATTTGATCCGTTCCGAGATTCCCATAATGATCTTCGACCAGTCACGGATATCTCGCTTTCCTGTTATTGTGCTTTGCTCGAAGTCTACTATGTTTGGTCTCAATCGCTACCGGCCTCGATCTCGGCAGGCACTTCAATTCTCGAACTCGGTACCTTCTCTTCGTCACTTTGATTTGCTCCACTACGAGACTAACCCCCAATGCAACTCTTTGGTCTCAATCAAATAGTAAAATCAGGTAGGCCCGATTTTAACCGTATACAATCCAATTAGTAGAGTGTTTAGTCACATGTTTAAGAGAAATATAAAGTATAGTATAAACAAATATTCTTTTATTTAAGGTTATTTACTATATTTTTAAGAGGTATATAAAAATCTTAAAAGACATATAATATGAACGAAGATAGTATTAGTTTTAGTCTTTATAAGATGTGATCAAGTATATTTACCTTCTAGTAAAATTAGTCGCTTTTGGTCCATAAACTCTTTCACTAGTATAAACAGTTGCTAGTTACGCACATATTCTTTTCCATTGTTTACGACTTAATATACGTTACATATAATATTCTCTTTCTCCTATTCCCATGAATAGATTTTAAGTTTATATTGAATGATATATTTTGACATATTTAAATTATCTTGTAAATAATACGTAATAATAAACACTTAATATTGTTGTTTTGGAACAACTTTATTATATTAATGCGAATTTTTAATTTATAATTTGACTTTACATTTTATATTTTAATGGAATTCTTTTCTAAAAAATGTTTAAATTTATTTTCTTTTCTAAATAATATTAATCACAAATTAAACCTTTATTGTCCTTTTTCGTAATTTGATACTTAAAAGTGTTTTTTTAAAAGATTGGTCGAACACAATGAGCTTGCAAAAAGCACTACTCAAACAAATCGGCCAAACACAAACTATTTATTTTGCAAAAGTACTTTTTGATAAAGCACTTTTGAATAAAACGCTTTCCAAAATAAGTAATTTTTGTCAGCTTGGCCAAACGGGCTCTAAACAGTGCTAGTTACGCACATATTCTTTTCCATTGTTACGACTTAATATACGTTACATGAATGATTATTTGAAAATCGAGTATATCTGTTAATATGTGTTATTAGACAAACCAAAAATGTAGTATTCGTAATTGGATGTCAAAATATATGACACAATAAGTTCAAATTTTCCCCGGAACTATCGACTATCATTCCCTCTGTCGACTTTTCCAACAAAAAATAGATACGTCTTTTGTTATCCTCTGATATTGTACATGTTCGTCTTCAACTCAGTAAGCGAAACTTCCATTGACATTAATATGTAATTTGACGCGTAGATGACGTGTGGAATTACAGAACAAGAGACCCTAAAATACTCATATAGACACGCACACCACTTAATGAATCATGACCTGTAGAGGAGCCGATACCTGTATGGTAACAAGAACTAAAATGACATACTGAAAAAGAAGTTTGAGTACACATGTGACTTGCATAAGTTTGAGTACACATGTTACTTATAGAAGTGTCAAATGGGCAGGTCGGGCTGATTTTGGGCGACTTAAAACGGATTGAGTCAATAATGATCCGCTTAAAAATTACTTAGGTTGAATGGGTTGGATCAAGATGGACTAAAATTTGTAAAAATAGCACGGTATAGCCAGTTTTCGGATTGGTCATTCAAAAATAGCCAACGTGTACCAAGTCAATGATAAATAGCCACTATTTTGCTGCAATAGAGATCGATCCAGCATAATATACTGGAGTTCGGTGCACCTATGTATGAACTCCAGCATATTATGCTGGACCGGTACACTTTGCAGGCTCCAGTATACTTGCTGGAACTCCAGTATATTATGCTGGAGTTCTAGTGTACTTATGCTGGAACTCCATCATATTATGCTGGAGTTCCAGCATACTTATCCTGGAACTCCAGTATAATATGCTGGAGTTCAAGTATACTTATGCTGGAGTATTTTTCGGGTTTTGAATAGTGTTTTCGATCAGATTTATCTTTACATACAAAGTGGTTAAATTTCGATTACTTTTGAAATTGGGCTATTGTTGAACAACCAGTTATAAATCTGGCTATTTTTAAATTTCTCCCCTAAAATTTGGATCATAGCCCAACTCGCCTAACTCTTACAAGACTTTCACTAATATATGTTATTTTCTTATGAATTAGTATATAATTACTAAATAAGATTTTTTTTTTCTTTTGTTAGGATCATACATAACATATCAAACAAAAAAATTATTTCTAAATTTTTCGGCAAAGTTACTTATAGATCAATTTTGGCTAAAAATTAGTCCAACTTTTAATTGGATTGAGACGTATTGAGTCAAGATGATTGAGTTCAATAAATAGACGGATTAATAACCAATCCAGCCTTGAGAAGGTTGAGCGGGTCATTTGGACTTGGGAAAATTTGACAGCCCCACTTCTATGTCATTTCTTAGGGGACCCCTGACCTCCATTAAAGGAAGCAGGCTAGTGCTAATAATAGTAATAGTCAGCAGTAGAAAATGAATATGAGTTAGCTAGCAAGGACCCTTTTTGCCGTTTGGGAATTGGAAAGTGATGGCTTAAAAGAAGGGAAGAGAGAGGCCCCTACCGTGAGGAAAGAAGTTTCGTGACATTCGTATAGACTAGTGGTTGACATCTTTTTAGCAAGAAGATAGGATAGTTATTGAGAAAGATTCAAAGAAAGATCGAGAAACTTCATTGAAGGCGTTTTCTATTTGTACTCTTTATGTGACATAGTTTCGACTTCGAGAGCCAAACTTATTTTCGGATATATAATTAATTTTGTAAGTTTTTGAATATTTTTTTTTATATATTTAGAAACAACATAAAGATTACTATAAGTCATAATAATCTAACAATTTAAAATATTTAAAGTACAAAAGAATAAATCGTGATCAAAGATTTTTTTATTTAACTTTCGAAAAGCAAAAAATGTCATATAAAGTGAAATAGAGGGAATACAAATCATACTTTGCGCCAAGAAATAAATTCTATATTATCTTTCATAGTATTACTAGTAAGAAATGATTTTGGATATGTACATGTTCATGTTTGTTATGACATGAATGTTCTTTTGTAATTGTTCTATTGTTTTGAAGTGTATACGTTAAAATGTTACTTTTGTCATAAATATATATCATATTATGGATGTTCATTTAGTACTTCGTTATAAATAAGCTTCCTGAAGAAGTTTATCCATATGGGACTCTGCCGTAAATATGTTTATCTATTTGGTACTCTATTGGAAATAAGCCTCCCGAATAAGCTTATCATTTCGGTACTCCGTTATGGATAAATATTATCCCTGGTAGAAGATTATCAATATCTAGTACAGTAGCAGCTTACAAGCAATTTACAAGCAGCTTGCAGTAGCAGTTTACACAACAGTTTGCAGTTGCAGCTTCCTTTCTTCTATAAATAGAGGAGATTTCAGATCATTATGTACATGAGTTTGAAGTTGAATAAAACATCAATTTCTCTCTCTCTATATTTGTCTTCGATTTATTTAAATTATAGCTTTTATTTTATAATACGTTATCAGCACGAGACTCTGCCTTGAGCACTTAATTTGAAAGATGTATTACTATAGTTATCCTCGTCCAAAGGCATCGTTTCTTACTGTAAGTAAGATCAAACTGTTGTATTTATGGATTTCTACCCTTTTTACAGCGGTTTAAACGATTGATATTTCTTTGGCGTCTGTATTTTATTTCCATATTAGCAAAATAAGCATGAAAATGATTCCATATTTGGCTTAAAGGTTTTACTATATCACTTTGTTTTTATGAACGGCAAATTACTTTCCCTTGCTGCTTTGCTATCTTGAAGTAGGTTTGTAGCAAAGGACTTGTGATATTAATTTTTGCACTTTTATATATTGCTTAACTCTAACTATATATTTGTTAAGTTGAGTTAGCAATTCTATGGATATAAATCAGATCCAATCGCCATACTTAAGAGTTCTACTCAAAAGGTTAGTACTTCTTTCATATCACACATTCCTGTTTTTTATTCTGAGGAACCTAATTGGTTCACTTAGCAGTTCATGCATAAATTTATTCCTGAAGAAAAATATTACAAGAAGGGACCATGATTTATTATTGTTATCTCTATTGATGGCCAAGTATGGGAGTATTCAAGAAATATATAGTCACCGGCAGTGGCATATTTCCTATGTCTTATTATGCCTTAATTTTATGGTCCAGTTGAACTCTAACAGAGCACGATCACCAGTAGTGGCAATACTTTGTATATCTCGTTGTAATTAAATTTGTTAAACACCAAAAGGGATATATACCTATCATGACCACTAGAAGTGGTAATTTAGGCTTGTTATGGTTACAATTGAAGATAATTTAGAGAAAAATTCTCCATATTACATACATGCCTCGATTTTCTCCTGAAGTAGCAAATATCTTAAAAGAGGTTCGAAGCATCACAATGTGATGTGGTTAATGCATGTCCAGATAATTATTTTCCATTCTTTGAAGGATGAGAACTTTCGATAAAAATTAACTCATTCCTTGAAGTGGATGTGACAATATTAATAAAACTCGTAAATATGAATGTGCTCTTGATGTAAATATATTACAATTCACCTCCAGAAGAGGTAATATGATTGAGAGAATATATACTCAATTTTTTGTATTTTAAATTTGCTCCTGAAGAAGTAACACAATTGAAATTTCCTCCTGAAGTAAGAAAATATTATGAAGAGGTGTTTTCTTGTGCTTAAACAATTATTTTATATTGTTCATTTGATTATAATTTTCTCTCATGCTACCAAAAGTGTCTGAGCAATATTTGATAGTACAAAATGTATCAAAAACTCCCAAAGAACTAACTGTTTGTCTAGAAGACACATGGCACCTGTAGTGTATGAATAATATTAGTTTGTGGATAATAAATAAAGGCTCTCGAAGAGCTTGTATACAAATATATCACTTATATTATATGATTATGGTCAAAACATATGCTGTAGTAAACCCGAAGTTTACTAATACATATGGCTATCATATTGAGACTACAAATGATTGAAATATTAAAAATCTCCATGTTTCCACAATCATAGGGGGTTAAATAATATGTATATGAGAAGTTACCCGTCTTATTCTTCAATTTGTACTACATCATGTATCACATTAAACTAGAAGTTTACTATGCAAAAGTTTATGCCATAGTAAACCAGAAGTTTGCTAAGAGATAGCACATGCTATGGTAAACTTGAAGTTTTCATTTGCCATTTTTAAATGAGCTATTTGAGAATTCAAATAAGCATATACTGAAGAACTAGAAGATTCTTTAAGAATTCTCCTATGTTGCTTGTTCTAATAATAAATTGATTATACCAGCTAAAGTTGGAACTAAGACCCCTGATTCTGAATATATAAAAGATGAATATGGGCTCATTCATCTATCATGTGAACCATTTATAGATGCATATATGAGATGGTTACATGTGAGATTATTGTCAACCTGCCGTTTGGCATTTGGAATTGTTTTTCTCAATTAAAAGCATAATTTTCATATTATGAAATCAAGACAGTTCATCTTGATAATGTTGGTCTATATCCAAGCTGGTTTAGCATTGAATACCTCCTATTAATGGCAAAATCATTGCTTATGAGAACAAAACTTCATGTATTGGTCTAAGATTTTCTAAATTACATATAGCGGCACTTTTATGCATCAGACCAATAATATATGATAAGTCCTCCCCTCACAATTGATTTAGGATCAGAAACCTAATATTTTTACTATATTTTGATGTGTGGCATATGTTTAATTTCTCTACCACAATGTACAAAGATATATTTTCCTAAGAATATTGGGGATATATGTTAGTTTTTCTAATATTTGGGGGATGGAATAAACAGCTGAAAAATATACTATACGGATCGAATTATCATGATCCTCACTTAGTGTGATGACCGAAAAGGTCATCACTTGTTTTGAAAATAAATTATGTGTTCCGATGCCTTAAAATCTCCTTTTCTCACCTCGATTTATGTACACAGTCCGGGCGTGTATTCGAAAAGCCATTATGTGAAATTCTATGAAAAATGATAAATTTTACTTTTAAAATAAATTTAAGTTGACTTCGGTCAATATTTTGGATAAACGGATCCAGACCCGTGATCCGGCGGTCTCGGAGGAACCGTAAAAAAATATAGCACTTGGGCATATGCCCGGAATTGAATTTCGAGGTCTCAAGCCCGGGAAATAAATTTTTGAAGAAAATTTTTTAACTGAAATTTTAAGAGTTTTTGGAAATTTGAATGTATTTGAAATTAGTGGTATCGGACTCATATCTTGGTTTCGGATCCCGGTACAGGTCTTATATGGTGTTTAGGTTGAGCCTGTAAAATTTGTAAGAAACGGACTGCATATGACGTGAATCAGACTCTCGGTTGTGAAATTTAAAACTTAAGTGTTCTTGAGATTTTTCTTTGATTTTGATGTTATATTCGATGTTAAAGATGTTAATTTGGCGAATCGATCATACGAGCAAGACCATATGATGTTTTTGAATTAGTATGCATGTTTGGTTTGGAACCCCGAGGGCTCCGGTCAGTTTTGTATAGGTTTCGGGATGTTTTTACACTTAGAAAACTTGCCGGTTTTCTGTTTCTGGTATGCTGAAATTTTGTTCTTCGCGTTCGCGGAAGGACTCTCGCGAATACGAAGGGTAAGTCAGGCTGAAGGAAAATTCCTTCTACACGAACGCGAGAACCAGGTCGCGAACGCGAAGCCTTGGGGGTGCTACCCTTCGCGAATGCGGACCTGCTATCGCGAACACGAAGGCCTTTTGGCCGGGATTGGGGGAAAGGGGTTTTTGTTCTACGCGAACGCGTCCATTGGCCCGCGAATGCGAAGGCTTGAGGAGCTAAAGCTCCGCGAACGTGAAGGCCACTGGGCCTGACCCTTCGCGAATGCGACAGGCCCTTCGCGAATGCGACAGGCCCTTCGCGAACGCGACAGGCCCTTCGCGAACGCGAAGAAGGCCTGTCTAGTGAATTAAAAACAGTAGCAAAATCGGGACTTAGTCCATAACTTCATATTTTCAAAACTAGAGAGCATTGAGGCGATTTTCAAGTAACAAGTTCTAACCCAAAGCATTGGTATATGATTCTAAACCCTTTTCTTTCGATTTCCCATTGCATTTCATCAATTCTTCATCCAAAAATCTAGGGTTTTTATGCTAGAAATTAGGAATTTAGGTAGAGTTAATGCTTTTTGATTAATTGGGATTTAGACTTCGTTTTGGGGACGGATTTCAAAATTAATTGCATATTTGGGCTCGTGGGTGAATACGTGATCGGGTCCAAACCTCGAGTTTCGACTAAGCGGGCTCAGGGTCGATTTTTGACTTTTTGGGGAAAGTGATAGAAAACCTATAATTAAGCATTGGGTATGAATTCTTTAGCATTTATTGATATTCTCAAAACAGTATCAGTCCCTCGGGCAATCACATAGAACAATACTAGCCCCTCGGGCAATCACATAGAACAATACCAGCCCCTCAGGCAATCACATAGAACAATACTAGCCCATCGGGCTATATCTCACATCACAATGAGTACCCGCGCTCACTAGGGGTGTGCAGACTCCTGGAGGGCCCCTTACGGCCCAAGCGCAATATCAAGCCATCTCGTGGTATCATAAACAGGCCCTCGACCTCTTATCAATATCAAACAACCTCATGGCGTACAATCTCAGGCCCTCGGCCTCATAATCAAAATAAGTGTATCACCGCTGCAACGTGCAGCCCGACCCAAAAGATATCCTCACAACACAGGCCCTTGGCCTTACTCAGTCAAAAATCACATAAGCCTCTCGGGCAACAGTAAAACAATGTTTCTTAGCCCAAAATATCATTTAAATATCATTTGAGTATTAAAACTGAGTGAACATGGCTGAGTTTTGAAAATAGTGAAAAATAACATGACTGAGTTCAAGTATAAAGTCAAAAAGGTGAGGAAATTCAATAAAAATCCCCGAAGGGTTCAAATAATTGGCACGAAGCCCAAATATGGCATTCATCCCAAATAATAATGATAGCAAATAGATTTCAGTCAAATACACAGAAAAATCATCAATCGGGACAGACCAAGTCATAGTCCCCAATAGTGCACATCCTCACGCTTGTCATCAAGTGTGTGCCTCACCTTAATATAGCACCACGATGTGCAATCCGGAGTTTCAAACCCTCAGAACATTATTTACAATCATTACTCACCTCGAACCGGTCAAGTTTCTAGCTCCTGACGCCTTTGCCCCTCGAATCGGCCTCCACTCGCGTCGAATCTATCCAAAATCAGAACGAGGACGTCAAAATGTGCTAAGGGAATGAAGCCCAAGCAAAAGCAATCAATAATTGACACAAATTCCAAAATTACCAAAACCCAACCCCCGGGCCCACATCTCGAAATTCAATAATTTTTATACCAATAGATTCTTCTTCTCCCCACGAGTCCATACATATCAAAAGTTCTCAAATCCGACCCCAAATGGTCCTTCAAATCCCCAATAAAAAGGTCTAAATTTCCAAGCCCTAGTTCTTCAATTTTTTGGCTTAATTTCCATGATTTACTAGGTGGAATTCACATAATAATCAAGTTTTAAGACCAAGAATCTTACTTCCAAGTGATTCCCCTTGAATCCCTCTTCAATCTCCTTCAAAGAGCTTCAAAATCGACCAACAATGGAGGAACTTAGCCTCAAATTCGCGGAAATGAGCTTTTAAAACATTCTGCCCAGCTATATAATTTCCTTCATCGCGATTGCGGGAAATCCTTCGCGATCGCGAAGCACAAAAACTTAGCTCCCAAAAAAACTCTATGCGAATGCATAAAATACTCTGCGAACGCGATGCTCAGCCCTTTTTACACTACGCGATCGCGGACCCACTATCGTGTTCGCAATGAACAAAAATCAAGCCAAGACCCCAAGTCCAATAACTCTACGCGAACGCGACCATCACTACGCGTTCGCGATAAACAATTTCACCACTATATGCGATCGCAACTCAATCTTCGCGAAGGCGAAGAAAAACTAGACTGCCCCTCGAAAAGCTTCTATGCGATCGCAGGAACCACTACGCGATCGCAGAGAAGGAATCTCTGCAACAGCTGAACCTGAAATTCTGCAACTCCAAACTTCACGAAATGGTCCGATTGACCACCCGAAACTCATCCGAGGCCCCTGGGACCTCAACCAAAGGCACAAACATATCTTAAAACCTTATTCAAACTTGTACCAATCTTCAAAATACCTCAAATAACATCAAATCACCAAAAACACACCGGATTCAAGCCAAGCTTTCAAAAATCTTCCAAATTTCGCTTTTGATCAAAAACCCAAACAAACTACGTCTGAATGACCTGAAATTTTGCACACACATCCCAAATGACACAACGGAACTACTGCAACTTTTGGAATTTCATTTTGACCTCTATATCAAAATATCAGGTATCAACCGGAAAATGCCGAAATCTTAATTTCGCCAATTCAAGCCTGAACCTTCCACGAACTTCCAAAATGCATTCATATCATGCTCCTAAGTCCCAAATCAGCTAACGGAGCTAACCAAATCATAAAAATTCTGATTCGAGATCATATACAAACATGTCAAATCTTGGTCAAACCTTCTAAATTTCAAGCTTCAAATTGAGAATTGTTCTTCCAATTTCATTCTGATTACCCTGAAAACCAAAACCAACAATTTACATGAGTGATAAAGTAAAGTGCAAAAGCTCTAAACAATCGGTTGGGTCGTTACATCCTCCCCCACTTAAAGATACATCCGTCCTCGAACGTGCCTAGAGTTGTTCCAAAAGCCAAACAATCGCTGAATAACCTTACTATGCATATACTCGGGGGTGATCTCATGTCACCCTATCTCATATAGGTCCGATAACACAATGCAACTGATGTTGCACAATCTATCCTATCCCATAAACCTTAGAACCACATTTCCACTCCTGAAACCATCCACAAAAACCAAATGTCACATCTATACTTTTCACAAGCCCGAACAAGCTGTAATAACCCATACTTGCTATCTCAGGTGCAATCACATGATATACCATATAACTCAAACACTTGTAGTGATAACTTCTAATCACAGAAGCTGCACACAACACCCGAGTACCAATAGAAAAACTCTTATCACTAAAGTCTCATTCCAACACTTCCATATGTTGCCAATGATAGCGAACACGCAATAAACCATAACCCTTCTCTCAGATCAATCATTCATGAAGTCACCTCTTTTGGCACAGACCATAGCAAATTTCTAAGCTGAGTCTCGATATTATCCTTCCGACATGCTGAAATTCAATCTGTTTGTATTCATTAATGCTTCCAACGATCTGTGACGACCCAAATGGTCATCACTTGTTTCCTCATTTGTTCCGTACTTTCGAGGCCTTGAAAACATCATTTTTACTTGCCTCAATTTACGTGTGCAGTCCGGGCGCGTAGCCGGAAAGCTTTTATGTTGAAATATGTGAATTCTGTGAAAAATTTGAAGAATTTTGATATTAATATGATCATAGTTGACTTTGGTCAACATTTTTGGTAAACGGACCCGGACCCGAGATTGGACGATCCCGGAAGGTCCGTAGAAAAATATGGGACTCGGACATGTGCCCGGAGTCGAATTCGGAGGTCTAGAGCCCGAGATATGAATTTTTCTGTGAAATTATTTTTCTGAAATTATTAAGGAAAATGGAAATAAAAATTGATTAAAAACTATGGTATCGGGCTCGTATTTTGATTCCGACGCCTGATACAAGTCTTATATATTGTTTAAGTGCTTTCTGAGAAGTTTGGTCAAAATCGGACGTCGTTTGACGTGTTTCGGACTATAAGTTCCAAGTTTGAAAGTTTATGAATTTTAGAAGAAAAATCATGAGTTTTGAGGCTTGATTCTATGTAAATGATGTTATTTTGGCGATTTGATCGCGCGGGCAAGTCTGTATGATATTTTTGAGGTTGTGTGCATGTTTAGTTTGGAGCTCCGAGGGCTCGGGTGAGTTTTGGATAGGTCACGAGTTGCATATCTCATATTTTTGAAAATCTGGTGTGCTGGCTTCTGTGATCTTCGCAAATGCAAAGATGGGGCTCGCAATTGCGAGTTCGCAAATGTGAACATTGAATCGCAATTGCGAAGCTGAGGATTTCTGTATTGGATCGCAAATGCGATCTTTTCCTTGCAAATGCGAATCAAGGGGACCTGGGCCGGATCGCAAATGCGATCAAAAGTTCGCAAAAGCGAACCCTGCCCCCCAGACCCAAGTTCGTAAATGCGAACTAAATTGTCGCATTTCCCAAACTTGCATTTTTCGCAATTGCGAACCTAGGTTCGCAATTGCCATATCCGCAGCCCAGCAATTTTTATACATAGTCGAAATTTCATCACTTTCACCATTCTTTCAAAACCCAAACCCCATAGGCGATTTTTCAAGAGCAAACTTCATCCCAAATCACTTGTAAGTTGATTTTTACTCAATTCTTTCAATCTTTAACATCATTAAACATGTTTTCCACTTGAAATCAAGGATTTTCATGGGTGAAATTGGGGTTTTTGGGTAGAACCTAGGTTTTCTATAAATTGGGGAGTTGGACCTCGATTTGAGGTCCGATTTCAAAACAAATTACATATTTGAGTTCGTGGGGGAATGGGTAATCGGGTTTTGGTCCGAACCTCGGGTTTTGACCACGTGGGCCCGAGGGCATTTTTGGAATTTTTGGGAAAAACTTGGGAAAATCATTTTTATGCATTCAAATTGATTCATATAGTGTTTATTAAAGTAATTGAACAATTTGTGATTAGATTCGAGCGAATTGGAGGTGGAACCGCGAGGTAAAGCTATAGTTGAGGATTAAGTGGATTTCAAGGGTTTGAGGTAAGTGTTTGGTTTAACCCTAGCTTGAGGGAATAGGAGTTGAGTCTTGTTGCTAATTGCTATGTGATCGAGTACGATGTATAGGCATGGTGACGAGTATCTATACATTGGTGTCTAGCATGACCGTGAGTCCTTATAATGTGATTTCCATGACTTGGTTGTGAACTCCGTGTTTATTGGAGAAATTCTATATGTTGTGAATAACATGTGAACGGTAAAATAATTATTTGATTCTTGGGAGCATTGGCTCGAATTGTGATACGAATATTGAAAGTATATGAAATGACCGGATGATTTGGGAGTATTGGCTCAAAATGGCAGAGTGAATTATAAGATAAGAAAAGTAATAAAAGGAAACGTTGCTGATTATTCCCTTGCCGGGACGTTTGGTTGAACTTGTTGGATTCTATTCCCTTGCCGGGATTTTTGTCAAATGTTAGCTTATTGTTATGTCCCTTAATTGTGACTATTATTTGGAGAGTCAGACTACTGAATGATATTGAGGAGTGGGTTGCGCGCCGCAACATTGAACAACGATATATGAGGGTCAGGTTGCGCGCCGCAACAGTGATACCTGATAAATGGTATGGTTCGGGTTGCACGCCGCAACAGTGATATTTGTGGAATGGGTTGCACGCCGCAACAGTGATATTTGTGGAGCGGGTTGCATGCCGCAACAGTTATTGATGCCATGTGTTTGTACTGAGTATTGATTCCTTGTTCATTGTGAGCCTAAGCTGTTCTAGTTTGTTACTTAGGATTACTGTTGATATTGTATCTCCCCTTAGCATGTTTCCCCTCCCATGTTGTTAATAGCCTTGTATTCGATGTTCCATTGTATATTTATAACTGCACAGGTTTATGTGGTGTCTAGTCTAGCCTCGTCACTACTTCGCCGGGGTTAGGCTAGACACTTACCCGCACATAGGGTCGGTTGTGCTGATGTTACACTTCTGTGCATTTTTGCACAGGTCCGGGTTTTGAGGAGCAGCAGCAGCATTAGTGCGGGAGCAGGTTTTCATTTTCACGAGATTGAGGTAGCCTTGCAGGCGTCCGCAGGCCCGGCGTCTTTTCTCTATATTTTTCTTATTAGACTGTTACCTCATTGTTTTCGAGACAGACAGCTTATATATTTCTTTCAGACCATTGTTTTTAGTACATCTTTAGTAGTTCGTGAGTAATGTGATACCAAATCTTGGGTAGAGGTTTTAATGACTGTTCCGCATTTGGATTCGTATTTATCAGACAGACTTCCGATATTATTCTCATTAGAATTAATGTTTTATATTGATGTTATAGACTGTTAAGATAATTGTTTAATGATGAAAAGGTAAATAAGTTGGCTTGCCTAGCTAGTACGAGTAGGCGCCATCACGATCCCGATGGTGGAAAATTCGGGTCGTGACACGATCTCAGCTAATCCAACACGCTACTCTGGTGACATGACACATCAGTACAGGCCAAAGCCACAACTCGCGCAATACGCGCACCAATAAGCAACAGTCCGAACATACTCAAATCATGAAAATGACTCAAATGAAAGAGTTGTACCTCAAGCTCACCAGTACCACCTCAATACAAGTCTGAGAACCTGTCTTATATCATAGGAACAGAACATACGAATATAACCCGCACGGTCATACCCCTACATAACTTTGCTGCAATGTGCGATCCTATCCAAACACTGCTCCACATGAAACACCTCAAGTCACTATGCTCAAAATCGACCGTCACGCGCAATTTGATGTCTAGAACCAAAGCAAATCATCATCATCACGGTGAAACAATTGACATAACATTACACAACTCAAAAGAACACAACCAATGTGCCATCCGCCAAGTAATATTCAATACTCCTCCAGCTCGAATTCCACTGAGAGACCCCAATTACCGCACCACATGTGCCTATAACCAATGAATCCCAATGCCTCGCGACACGTAGAGATAACTCATAGATCTCCCCAGATTACTAATAAGCTCAATAACAATTGAATCAACACATCCCTCAACAAAATAACCCGGAGCCAACCAAGCCGACTCAAGTTTAAACACATATCCACATTGGCCTGCCAACGAAACCCTTATCAAGGAAACCCTGAAACTGCTCATTCAACTCCTTTAACTCCACTGGTGCCATACGATACGGTGACTAGTGTTGATACCCAATTTTTTCCCATATATTTTTATACTCAAAATACTTTCAAAATAACATATGTATGCATATACGAGCATCTCAAAAGATTTTGGTATTTTAAAAGGATTTTTAAACTAATTTATGGCCTATTTTTACACCATAAATCCCAATAATTTGGAGAATAGTTTATTTTATTCTCACATCTACATCAAAACATAATTTACATAATTTTTTGCATAATTTTACAAGTCCATTTGGTATTTTAAAACTAAGTGGCATGAAATTACAATTTTAGCCCACTTTCAGATTTAATAGCATTTTAAATACAAAATCAATCCCAATATTTTTAATTTAATACTTACATATTATTTGCTAACTCAGCGCTTTTAATTTTATTTTTAAATATCTTTTACTATTTTTATAAATCAAAAGGGAAAAACTGGTTATTTCAATTATGGCCTCAAGTACTTTCAATTATAGCCTATTTTGACCCCCCCAATTGACCTCAAATCAGGCCCCAAATTGACGACCCAATTCAAATATTACCCCGACCCATTGATTATTAAGTAAACCCGCCCGATTTATATTTAATCTTGGTCGTTGATCATTTTGATCAACGGCCCTCCTTCACTCTTTCCTTTTTAATCCCACCAAACCCCTAACCTTATCTCTCATTCCTCTCATGTCGCCGCCTCTGAACCCTCCCCTTCTCTCAAACTCTCTCAAGCACTCAAAACCCTAATCGCCTCCCTCGTCTTCTCCGGCCAAATCCCACCGGAATCCATGGCTTTTCAGGCCATGGACAGCCTGTGCTCACTTCCCTTCACCCCAAATAGCGGCTATTCAAGGCTTTCGAGGTTCAACCTCAATGAGGCTTGTTCAGATCCTTCGCCGATTTGTGTTCCTGTGGCTTCTCCGGCTCTGTTCCGACGTGTTCGAGCCTCGAGAGCCTAGATATAGTCCAGACCTGTTCCAGGCTAGATCCTTTCCAAGCCTTCTCGTTTCTAGGGTTTCTGAGAAACCCTGAAAGCTGTTCGATGTTCTTTCTCTCTTTATTTTCTTAGATCTGTGATAGATCTGTGGTGTACTCGAGGTTTCAAAGCTTTTTTCCCAAATTTCTCTTTTCAAAATTATTCAGTTTCAATTTAGGGTTTCCANTGCCTGTATATGCTTTGTTCTTATGTGTTTTCGCTTGTGCATATTTTCTCTTATGTTCTTATGTTTTGTCGTTATTATGTATGTTCTTCTACTTGTGCTCTGTTATCTCTTCTACTGTTTCTACAACATGTTTTCACATGTCTAGCTTATGTGTTCCTTTACCATTTTCTTACTGAGCTTTTGTTTGCCTTTACTGGACTTTTGTTTGAGTTCTAAACCTATTTCGCTTACTGTTTCTTAAGTTCTATGTTGCCTCTATTCTCTCTTGAACTTTCTTGAGTTCGGAGCTTTTCCTGAACATGCTTTGTTTTTACTCTATTGCTTCAAACTTGCCATTATATCTATGTGCTTTCTCATAAGACTCTCTGAGTCCGTTTGATGGCTTGCCTTCTCCTTTCTGTACCCTACTCGAATTTGAAACCCTAGACTAAACTGAAATCTTTCGCTTATGATTTTGAGACTGT